>JASDQU010683881.1:79969-96026 GCA_032191745.1 Picea mariana | reverse complement strand
TATATATTTATATATATATATATATATATATATGTATATATTGAAATGGTTAAGTCATGTGTATGCATTTTCTTCCTTGTGAGTCTTATGCTTCTGCTTGATTTCCATATGCTCATGTTTAACCCTCGAAGGTGTTAACATTCTGCAAACTAGGAAGGCATTTCCTTCAAATTAGTAGTCTAAGAGACCTTAGGTTTGTGCCCACGACCTTAACCAAATCCTAGATAAGAGTAGAGATCATAGCCTAAGAGCCATCAGAAGTTCCATGTGACCTGGGTCTAAGAACCCTACACTAAGCTTGAAAGGGGCTAGCTCTTGATGGTTTCAGAGTTCCGGGAGCTCGAAGTCCTGAGATGTAAAACTTCACGATAGTCAAAATTACCCAAAATCATGGAGTAACAAGAGTTGTAGATGAATCAAGAACTTGACAGAGGAGATGAATGCGATCCATTCATTGGAAGAAAAATCGATCTCAGTCGTCAGATCAACTTAAAGATCCACTAGAGTTAACAAATCAAACACCAGCCGTTCGATTAAGTTGATGGTTGGGAATGATCATGAAGCGCGAAGGAGAAATTAATGGACGTGCTAGTTCATGATCCATAATCAACCAACGTCATTGATCTTGTCGGGGTGGATGATCAACAACGACGATTAAAAAGAGTAGGGAAAGCACTTTTCATATTGCAAAGATTGAACTCTCCGATAAAGAGCGAGCACATCGGGGTTCTGCAATCACTGTGAACCATCAATATGTGAACAAACTGGTATTGGTTGGATCTCAACCATGAGATCTGAGGGGTGTTGAAAGATGATCAGACCGAAGTGATGAGGCATAATAATTCCATCCATGGTTACATGGATTTAAGATTGACGAGCCATGTGCCACCTGGATTCATGCGCATCACCTACCCCATAGAACCTTTGGAATGTGACATGTGTCATCCCCGGTGAGGGCACGTGTTTCCCCTAACCCTTCCACATGTCAACCCCTAGTACATGCACACCAAACCAAGGTGGTAAGTGAAATGATCGAAATCCCATTCCCTGAAGCCTGAAGTAGCAGAGTAGATCTGAACCTTCCATCAACTGAGATGTGTTTCAGTACATCGTTAACTCTGACGGAAAGCCACTCCAGAGGATTTGAAGCTTTGTACTTCAAAAATCCCCAAAGCCTGAAGTAGCGGAGTAGATATGAACCATACATCAACCAGGATGCATTTCAGTACATCGTTAACTCTGGAGGAAAGCCACTCTGAAGGATTTGAATTTTGGAGCTTTGATAATCCCCGAAGCCTGAAGTAGCAGAGTACATCGTTAACTCTGGAAGAAAGTCACTCTAGATGATTTGAATCTTGGTGCTTCAAAAATCCCTAAAGGCCGAAGCGTCAGAGTTCATCGTGACCATTGGATAGAGGAGGATGCATGGTAGAAGATCTTCCACTTCAGAGAAAAGTCACTCCCAAAGAAAAGTGGTGTTGCGTGGGTCGAGAACTCTGAAAGGCTGAAGCACCAGAGTTCATTGTGACCATTGAATAGAGGGGGATGCGTGTCAAAATATCCAACACTTCGGAGGTTTGCATGTGTGAAGACTCGAGAACTGTCGAAGCCTGGAGTTTCGAAGTGAATCAGAGTCATAAAATTCTCTGAGGACATGCATCGTCGGATTTTGAACTTTAAAGATTTACCACTCCATAGGATTCACGTGGTGGTTGTCTTGGCACCTATTGTCTTGGCATATGGTCATAGCCCGCGGTCGTATGCGATTTTAGACGGTGGGAAGGGGCTAGGCCTGGAATTCAATTCGAAGACCAAACGTTGAATTCCCTGCTATCCTGTGAGTTAGCTAAGGATCGAGCCCAGTCGTTGGATTGATTGGTGGATGGATCTCCACCATATATTTTGGAATGATGGAAGCTCCGGGACATTGAAGGATTCAAGATGGAGCTTATTGAGTTGGATCCACGTGAAAGCCACATGGCCCCGACTAATGAAACACCCGAGGAACTTGGGAAAGGTATATATGCCATTTTTGAACTCAGTTTTGAGCATGGAGACCATGGTTGGAACGCTCTAGAAGAGAAGAAGGTGATAGAGACCCCAAATGGAGGATTTGAGATAGTTTAGGAAAACAAAATTTCGATGCCCCACCATGGGTTTGTTACAAATTGGTATCAGAAAATGGTTACAACACTTAGCCTGCTTGGGCTCATGGACAAGTTACTTAAAAACAATGTTTAAATCAAATATTAAGGGTGATTCCCTAACTTACCTCTTTCATAAAGAGTCTAGATAAACTATTACTAAAGAAAAGAATGAAAACTTTCTACCATGTGTATGTATTTAAGAAAATGAACTATGTGTTGTTCATGAAATAATGGACTGTTAACTAATGGTAAGTGTTTTGTCAGCATTCAAGTAGTCAATGAACCACGGGAAACTACAAGCATCAAGGATGGTGACATGCCACGAAGTGGGGGATGGCTCCCACAATAGAGATGAAGAGTCTGACGAGAGGAGGGCAGTGGAGACCCCTCCAAATCTTGCTAAAACTGTAAGAAGCCTCATAGCTGAATTATAGAGTTGCAAGGCCTACAATGAGAGATTTATAAAGGATAAAGAAAAATAAATAGAAATTAATGCATTTTTACTGCAGAGCTTATTCGATATACAAAGGCAGCTGCATCAGGGACCTACAACCAGTCATGTGGACCGATGACATATAGAGAGAAATCAAATTCCACCTAAAATACAAAAACGTGGTCCCATAAGTGGCCACACAGGGAGAATTACCTTGAGGAAGGCCCAAACTGGAGGCAGGGGATGCTCATCAAGAGAGTCATATGGAAAGGGAATTGGCAACTCCGAGGGATATTCTAGTAGAAAAACTAGCTCACATTCTCAGAAAAAAGGAAAGAAGCGAAAGCATTCCAAAATTCATGACCTTGAAGAGTTCAAGAAAGACAAACCACCATCTTTCAATGGAGATATTGAGAAAGGTGAAGAGTCAGAAGCTTGGATTCTTGGTTTAAAGAAGTACTTCAGAGTACATGACTATTATGAAAAATTGAAGGCTTGAATAACCATTTTCAAATTGAATGGAAAGGCTTCCATTTGGTGGGAAGACCTTAAGAATGTGAAAGGAATCCATGAAGAGGACTTATCATGGAAATAGTTTGAGAAAAAATTCAAGAAGAAGTATTTGTCAGAGAAACACTTTGATGGGAAGATGCAGGAGTTCTATGAACTCAAGTTGGGACAACTCATCATAGAGGAATATGTCAATAAATTCCTTGAGATGCTGAAGTATGTACCCTACATAAAAGATAAAAATGTAAAAGTGAAACGATTTATCAGTGGGTTACCTTAGACCTACCAGAATAGGATTTATTTTGATGAGCCAAAGACCTTAGAAGACACTATTTGGACGACAAGGTATTGTTATGAGTAGTTCGAGATTCAGACAGAACCTTGCGAGGGTTGGAAGAAGAAGAGTAGTTCGGGATTCAAGAAGAAGGGGTTTAAATCCTCAATATTTAAGAACTATAGGAAGGATTCAAGGATGAGACTTCCTACCTGAAGTTTGTATCAAAAAAATTTCCCCTCCTAGAGTGGAAATAAACCTTTTGGATCAACCCCAGGAAAGACTGATAACACAAAGAGAGAACCCTTGAAATGTTGGGGTTGCGGAGAAGAAAATTTGTTGAGGGATTGCTCACATAGAAATAAAAATAGTAGGAGAGTCTACAACATCCAAGAAGCTACCATGTTCAATGATGTGGCTATGAGCATGCCACAGATTTATGCAGCTTTGAATAATAAACAAGCCAACCACCAAGATTCAGTGGTGGAGATGGAAGGGATGATCGCCAACCATTTAATTTCTATTTTAATTGACCTTGGTTCTAATTTGAGTTATGTGTCCCCTCAAACTGTTGATAAGTGTAAAATGCAATTAGTTAGACATGTTAATCCATGGTTAGTACAATTAGTCACTGGCACCAAAAGAAAAGTAGCAGAGGTCACATCAGCTTGCCAATTCATCATGGAAGGATTTCCCACCCAAGAGACCCTTAACATACTTCCCCTAGGGTCTTATGACCCGTTGATTGGTATGACCCGTTGATTGGTATGGATTGGTTAGCTTCTTATAAAAATAAGTTGGACTATTACCATAAAGCCTTAGAATGTATAAATAAATAAGGGAGAAAGATAACCCTACAAGGGATTCAGAAGCATGTCTCAGTGAGACGAATATCAACCCTTCAAATGAAAAAGTATTGCAGAAAGGGATGTCCTCTATATGAAATACATGTGTTGGAATCTGTTGAGGGTGACAAACCAAACCTAGAGGACCACCCCATCTTAAGAGAGTATAGAGATGTATTCCCAGAAGAGGTATTGAGTCTACCTCCAAGAAGAGACATAGAATTCTTGATAGAACTTGTACGAGGAGCAGTGCCAATGTCTAGGACACCCTATAGGATGAGTACACCCAAGCTAGTTGAGCTCAAGATACAGCTAAAGGAAATGATGGATAAAGGCTACATTTGTCCCAATGTGTCTCCATGGGGATCAACATCCTTGTTTGTGAAAAATAAATATGGCACACTCCGACTGTGCATAGATTATAGACAACTCAATAAGACGACCGTAAAGAACAAGTAACCCTTACCAAGAATCAATGACTTGTTCAACCAATTAGGGGGTGACTTCATTTTCTCAAAGATTGAATTAAGGTCTCAATACCATCAAGTCCAAATCAGGGATGAAGACATCCACAAAACAACCTTCAGGACAAGGTATGGTCACTATGAATTTGTAGTGGTGCCCTTTGGATTAACAAATCCCCCCGCCACTTTTATGTGCTTGATGAATAATGTACTCATCAAATTCCTAGACATATGTGTATTGGTTTTCATTGATGACATCCTAATCTACTCCAAGAATAGAGAGGATCATGAGGAACATCTTAGACTTGTACTTCAAGCACTAGGAGAGCATCATCTCTATTCTAAGTTTAGCAAGTGTGAATTTTTCCAGAAGCAAGTCCATTACTTAGGCCATGTTATTTCTAAAGAAGGAGTGGCAATAGACCTCAACAAGATCAATTCTACTATGGAACGCCTTACACCAAAGGATGTATCTGATATCATATCCTTTATGGACTTAGCAGGATATTATAGAAGGTTCATAAAAGGATTTTCCAAGATTGTCTTTCCAATCACTTCCCTTCAAAAAAAGGGGGTTAAATTTACTTGTACAATAGAATGTGAAGAAATATTTCAAGAACTGAAATACCTTCTGAACCAAGTGCCCATGCTAAATATTGTAGAACCTGATAATGGCTTCCTCGTGTGTACATATTCTTGCAAGGAAGGACTCGAAGGAGTCCTTATGAAAGAAGGACGTGTAATTTGCTACGAATCCAGAAAATTGAATGAGCATGAAATCAATTATGTGAACCATGATCTAGAGTTGGCTGCCATAGTGCATGATTTAAAAATGTGGAGGCATTCCCTCCTGGGTAAGAGATTTTTACTTATGACAGACCACTGTGGGTTGAGGCACATGTTTGATCAACCAAAACTCAATACTAGACAAGCTAGGTGGATGGCTCTCCTTAGTGAGTTTGCTTTTGAAATAAAACACATCAAAGGGAAGGAAAATAGGGTGGTCGATGCCCTTAGCAGAAGTGTGAAAATGATTCACTTTGAAGCGGTGAGCACCTATGCAATGAAGGTCATGGAAAGATTCAGGAATGCATAGCTAACAGATGCATTCTTCAAGACCGTGACCTCATACTTAAGGCAAGTGCCTACATGGATAAAGCATGAAGGTTATTAGATGCTCGATGAAGTCCTAATGACTTACATAAAAATATTGTATTTCTTGAGTTGTGACGACTTGAAGAGGTTCATAATGAACGAACTGCACAAGAGAACATATACTGGTCATCCAGGTTATCAGAAAATGATTACGATCACCAGAAAACAATTTTATTGGCCTGGATTGAAAAAGGACATAGCTGATTATTTGGCTAAGTGTCTAGAATGGAAACAAGTTAAGGTGGAACACCGACACCCAGAAGGGTTGTTACAACCTCTATCAATTACAGAATGGAAATGGGAAACCATCTCCATTGATTTTGTTAACGCTCTGTAATTTCTTAGGCTGAGGGAGAAATTGATAGAGGTAACTATTTCAACTTCTTGGAGTCTTGGATCTAGCCCTCCAAGACTCAGAGAGGGTTTTCTCTGTATGATTTAGCTTGGTTTGGAATAGGATATTAGGCTAGTTATGAGGGATCGGAGTTTTTGGTTTTTAAATGGTTGGTTTGGGACCACAAAGAGGGCCATTGGGCAAATGGGGTCTGCGCTTAAATATATGATTCACTCTCAGATCTAGACAAAAATCTTACATAGGGAAAGGTAGTCGAAATGTTGGATTGAATCAATTTTTAATGGTGTCAAATGAGGAAAAAGTAGAGGAGAAAAAGTCAAGCGAAGGAGCATTTAAGAATTCCTAAACTGAGCTTTTAGAAGAGAAACATAAAGATTACCAAAAGATCAGATGCAAAGTATATCACGAATAAATTATGCTCTATTACTATCTTTTGACAATAAGAATTTGAAAACAAGTGGTATGATAACTGGAAAAACACTTAACAGAGAAAAGGAAATGCCACAAACACCTCCACACAAGAATCCTGTCAACAACTTGCCTATTACTGATCGATCATTTGAGATTATAGAAAAAAAGATTTCTGGAATGGCAAAGACCATAGTCCAACAAAGAAAATTACTCCCTCTCAGGTTGAACCCCCTTCATCTTTTTTACATGTGCATATATAAGAAAAAATACCTCAGCCTTCAAAATATTCGAGCTCTATCTCTGCTTTCTAAAAATAGAAAATAGTTACAATGATTGACACATGTAACAACTTGCTAAAAAAAGATTCTAACAGTAAATTAAAAGAAAAATAAAATTTGGAAAATGCCACTTGGACACCCTGAATGCTAAAGGTTGTTAGAATTTGTCACCAGCTGGAGAATCGCTGCTCTAGCCACTGCCTGAAATATAGTAAATCTCTGCCACTTGTGATCTAACTTCCATGTGTTCCCTATAAATTAATTTCTTGTCTACTATATGGTTCAACCAATGCCTAAACGTTGAGATATTTTGCCATTTGTATTATTTGGATGCCTCGAAAACAGCGATACTCTTCCACCTCCTTCCAAGTGTTATGTTCTATTATTATTATTTCTTCTCCATAGGAATCATACTATGGCCTTCCTACACGACCAAGCATCTGCATAATATCTAACGGACTGAGTTCAGTCCATGCACCTTTCTCAGGATTGTAAATTTGAGTTCCTTTTGTAATAACAGTATGAGGAGGAAGATTTACTCCCCATGAAAGAATAGAAGTAGACACCAATCTTGAATATGGCCATCAACAAAAGGTCTTCTACCAAAGTTTGATCTGCTCTAGCCATCCCTAGATGATGGGTTGCAAATCCATATGACAATAGGTCTCTCAGATAATTGTTTTTCACTGATTCAGTCTCTGTTTGGAGAATCCCTCAGCTGGCACTGTCTTCCTTTAGAAAGCATACAAGTGTGTCATTTGCAAGAGATGCATCTCTTATAGCATGGGCTGTCTTTGTTGTTTCTTTCCTGGAATGCACAAAGACCAAAACTTGATGCTTTCCAGCAACCGACATCACCTTTTCATAACACACATCATTCATCAACTGAAACCTATGGAGTGGATTCTTGACAGTGATCCCAATATATTGTTGGGCCAATGGGCAAGGCCTGTAACTGTTATCAAAATAGAACAACCCATCTAACTTAACCCTCAAAAACAGGGCAACATCCTCATAGTTTGGAAGTGTTGCAGACAATCCCACCAATCGAATCATTTCCTGATTAGTCTCAATTTGCCTAATTGTCCTGGACACAATGCTTTTTAGCACTGATCCTCTATTATCAGGTAAAAGATGAATCTCATCAATAATTAAAATMTTCACAAGTTCCTTTCCTTCAGCAAGTGGTTTCTCCCTTGATTAATCTTCAGAGAAAAATCACGATGATCCCTAATCCATTTTGAAATTTTTTTTGGATACACTACAGTTCCAATAGTAGGATGAATAGCTAGTGCTTGCTCAGCTGTTAGATAAGACAATGAATTTCCATCCTTGTAATCCATACTCTGACTACCACATGGCATATACTCTCGATAGTAATGATGTTCTGGAAACAGAAGCAGAGCACCGAATTGAGGTGAGATGTCCACATAAATCCAATGTTCATAGAAAACCAGTCAATGTAGCCCTCATTCCCGCAATAATAAAAGATAGGCCCCATATGTTCTGCCCCCAGCCAGTACTTGTCATTTATAAGATAACGCTGCTGGAATGTTGAGTTCTTATGATTTTTGAAACTGAAATGATCAAGCCTCTGTGTGAAATATTTGGTCTCGTACTCATACTGTGATGATTGTAAAAATGACTTCTCTTAGTTAAGAGTTGAAAACTCGCCCAGAGTTCTGGGCCTCAAGAAGTAAGGACACTCTGCGTCTGCTACACAACTCATCATTAGAAACAAGGACAATAACAAAAATCCCGTCCATAGCTACTCCATGACTGCAACTTATACATAATTCAAATTCTTGTCTGCCAAACACACAGAAAAATACAATAGGCACTTCTAGATATGTTTCTTATCTCCAACTGGACCAAGTATGGCGAGACGGAAATCAGATAAATTTGGATGAAACCCCTCATCAATAACTGGTGTATATGCAAATCAATGTGTGATAGCTTGCTTTGACACCTAGAAATCCAGCTCGACACTTTCATTTGGCTATTTGGAAGACATTTGGATCTCAGGTTTTTGGTTTGGTATTGAACTTGGCATTCGACCACTGTTATCGTGCATGCTGTCACTATATTCTGTTAATGATTTGCACAAGCGCTAACACTTGTACACCAACAATCTATGGTCATCTTCATCCTTCAACGCCCTTGATTTCAACAAGAGAAAATTGCCACTTGGCTATTCGACAACTTATTGAGCTTGCTCTCGGGAACTTTGCGTAGTTTGACAAACTAAGTTTGACCTCTGCGCATCCTCTGTTTAACACTTGGATTTATTCTTTAACAATATAGCGATTAGATTTTTCCACCCAAACCACTTACTTGGTGAATTATGGCGTTCACCATAAATACTATGGCATGTACCCCGTGGGCTTCTCCCTTATGACTTGGTCTGATCCTTGGCGTTTGGGTGCTAGGCTTTGTATTGTGATGTGTGTTGATATGTAGATGCCTGATAGCTTATGTATATGGCGATTGGATCCCGGATAATGTTGAGATTTTGATTAAAATTTTAATATAACCTTGTTCCCTGTAACAGACCTGAGAGTCACTTTGGCTCTAAAAATGGACCAAAAGTTGAATGTGGCACCAAGATTTGGCTACCCAAAACCAAATTAAAAAAAATGCAGAGTTTTTTCCCATGCAAAAACCTGAGAGATCAGTGATGGTGATCATTTATATGCAACACCTTTGGAGAGGTACCGAGAGCCTTTCGTCAACTTTGCATTTTCACTATGTGCCATGAGGAAACTGCATTTTTCCCAAAATAAATATCATTCAGAATACTGATTTCCCTATAAATTATAGGGTCCTAACATAGGCAAAGATATCTCCGAAGGAGATGTCTAGAACCGCTAAATTCTGGGAATTTGATAGTCAGTGCCTTATTCATTGGGCAATGAAGTCCAATCTATGAACTGAAAACTGAAAATTAAAATGAGAAATAATGACTGAAACTTTGTGCTGCAAATTTTAAAACTGAGAATTCTGTACATTGGAGATCTGATGGTTGAATTGCAATCTGAAAAATGTTGAACTGAAGAAAAACTTGGAAAATTCTCAAAGTACTGAGCTTATTTGCACACATCTACCTACCCTACTTTGCTAACAGTTGTTACTCAATCAGGTAATGAAAAAGTGCCAATGAAGCCAACCCAACAGTTGATCCCATGATTGGGCTTCCTCATCATGCTTGATGGAAATAAAAACTGAAATATGTAATGGCAACTGGTGATGGCTCGGGTCCTTGCAGAAAAAACATGATTGAATAGTTATACTGAAGAGGAGCTCCATATAATTTACAATCGGGTCAATAAATATATGATCTATTTGTTGATTCTCCAGGTATTCATTTAGCATTTTAACATGGATGAGTTTTCCATTCATATCCTCGATATTATACCATGATTGCAACTGTTCAGTTTCAGACTTATGCTTGCAAACAAAATATTTAGCAATCGTAAAATTGAAAGACAATACAATCTCTTTTGGTTTTGGAGACATAAGATTCTCACAAAACCGTTTTGGATGTTGGAAACTGTAGGACTGAATCTGAGTATTCAAGAGCTCAACATCCTTTTCAAGACTTTCAACAAACAACTCGAGAACACAAATTTTAACTTCGGGAGAAAATTTTCTCGATTTCCAACAGTGAAACACGGCAGTTAACAAAACTTCATCAATTTGAAAATCTGCTAACTCATCCCTGAATTCTTTTATAGCTTCACAAGATATAGGATTTGTCACATACCCTGTCATCTTGAATCTTCATCAATGTTCTGGAATCTGGATTCGTTGGCAGTGAAGTTGCTCGTGAACTTTGAAGTCTGGGATCTTGAACAATGGAGTCGCTAGGTGAATGGTACAACCTTCCTGTGTTTGTCTTCAATTCACCATTAGAAGTCAAATCTGAACTTGAAGTGCACTTCTGGAGAATGTTCTCCAGTATGGTTGCCAAAATGTTAACGCTTTGTAATTTCTCAGGCTGAGGGAGAAATTAATAGAGGTAACTGTTTCAACCGCTTGGAGTATTGGATCTAGCCCTCCAAGACTCAGAGAGGGCTCTCTCTGCATGATTTAACTTGGTTTGGAATAGGATATTAGGCTAGTTATGAGGGATCAAATATTTTGGTTTTTAAATGGTTGGTTTAGGACCACAAATAGGGCCATTGGGAAAATGGGGTATGTGCTTAAATATATGATTCACTCTCATATCTAGACAAAACTCTTACACAGGGAAAGGTAGTGGAAATGTTGGATTGAATCAAGTTTTAATGGTGTTAAATGAGGAAAACGTAGAGGAGAAAAAGTCAAGCGAAGGAGCATTTAAGAATTCCTAAACTTAGCTTTTAGAAGAGAAACATAAAGATTACCAAAAGATCAGATGCAAAGTATTTCACCAATAAATTCTACTCTATTACTATATTTTGATATAAGAATTTGAAAACAAGTGGTATGATAACTGGAAAAACACTTAACAGAGAAAAGGAAACGCCGCCAACACCTCTGCACAAAAATCCTGTCAACAACTTGCCTATTACTGATCGATTATTTGAGATTATAGAAAAAAAAGCTTTCTGGAATGGCAAAGACCATAGTCCAGCAAAGAAAACTACTCCCTCTCAAGTCGAACCCCCTTCATCTTTTTTACATGTGCATATACAAGAAAAAATGCCTCAGCCTTCAAAAGATTCGAGCTCTATCTCTGCTTTCTAAAAATAGAAAATAGTTACAATGATTGACACATGTAACAGCTTGCTAAAAAAAGATTCTAACGATAAATTAAAGGAAAAATAAAATTTGGAAAATGCCACTTGGACACCCCGAATAAAAGATACCAGATGTAATAAATACACAGAACATAAATAAAATGCTACGAATGGCAGAATAACAGTAATATAACCAGCATAATCAACCACAATAACACATAAATAATATGAGAACAACAACTGAAATATCACTTTGATTCAGAAAGCAAGGTTCACAGGCCTCTTCGAGGGGGCAACCTCCAGTCGAGCAGTGCTCTGTTACAATAATCTCTAAGCTAGGGTTTTCATACCCTCGACCCTTATTTATACTAAATATGTCTATTAAGAGAAGAATCTAGAGGAAGATCCTTCTAGAAGATGAAGCTTCTATTAGGTCTTCTTACATCCGCCTTATTCTATTTTATTGAAAGGCCTTACTAATATTGACCTTTATTACATACGAATACATTGATCTACCTATGTGCAGGTTAGGAACTTAACATGTCCACCCCCTTAAAAACAACCTTGTCCTTAAGGCTTGAGATGTGGAAACTGCTACAGAATGGTAGTTGGTTCCCAAGTGGCATCTTCTAGAGTCATATCTTTCCACTTTCCTAGCACTTCCTTGATGGTTCTCTGATGTAGGCGATGCTCACACTGGTCCAAAACTGCTTCTGGTTGTATCCAAATGGATCCTTCTTCAGCTAACTCTGGAAGGTTGGTTTGAATTTGACACTTGGTTCCAATCACCTTCTTCAAGCATGAAACATGAAAAACATGATGTATCTTCGACTGAATGGGTAGAGCTAACTAATATGCGACTTGTCCCACACGCTTGAGAACTATGTAAGGGCCATAAAATTTGGGTTCTAGCTTATAACTATACTTGACCTTGAAGGAAGTTTGCTTATATGGTTGCAGTATCATAAACACCTGATCCCCTTCGACAAATTGACGTTCGGAGCGACCTTGATTTAAGGGTACGAAGGATATCTCTCAGACTGTAAGTGTTTGGTCAATTGCCTGGACCTTTGAGGTACCCGGTAAGTATGAGAGAACTGAAGGTGGCTTCTATCCATATACCGCTTCAAAAGGAGTCATGCGAGTGGCTGTATGGTATGTAGTGTTGTACCACCATTCGGCGAGGGGTAACCATTGAGCCCACTGGTGTTGTTTTTCAGAGGCAAAGCACCTCAGATATGTTTTCAAACACTTTTTGACAACTTCCGTTTGACCATCTGTCTTGGGATGATAAGCTAAGCTGAGATGCAATTGTGTGCCTTGTATCTTAAACGGTTCTTGCCAAAAATTTCCTGTGAAAGTTGGGTCATGATAAGAAAAAATAGAGTGCAACATGCCATGAAGCTTGAAGACCTAGTCCATGAAAATTTGAGCCACCATGGATGTAGTAAATGGGTGGTGAAGAGCACAAAAATGAACATACTTGGAAAGGAGATCCACCACCACCATTATGAATGATTTATTCCCCGATTTGGGTAAGCCTATAATAAAGTACATAGAGATATCCTTCCAAATAGCAGGGGGAATCCAAAGCGGTTGGAGGGTGCCTGGAGATTTGACTGTTTCTCCCTTGTTGCATTGACACACCTCACATTCAGCGAAAAACTTACAAATGTCCTGTTTCATACCATCCCAGAAAAAAGAACGTTTGACTCGGTCATATGTTTTGGTGAACCCTGAGTGCCCCACTGTGGGTGTAGCATGAAGCTCAGAAAGTACCGTGGATTTGAGCTTGGATTGTTTACTTAAATACAAGTGGCCTTTGTATCAAATCTCATCCTGGAGATAGGAGTACCCTGGGGGAGTCGGAGCCTTGTTCTGTAGTTGCTATATCAGATGCGAACTTTTGGGATCTTGAAGCCATTCCTGGCGCACAGCTTGGAGCCAATCAGGTACAATGAAGGAAAGAGAAAAAAGGGATCCTTCGTCTTCATATTTCTGGGACAGTGCATCCTCCATGACATTGTCTTTCCCCTTCTTGTAAATGATATCATAATCATATCCAAAGAGCTTAGTCACCCATTTTTGTTGCTCCTGGGAGGAAATGCGTTATTCCAGAAAGTACTTGAGGCTTTGATGGTCGGTCTTAATTTGGAAGTGTTGCCCCAAGAGATAAGGACGTCGTAGCTCAACAACATGCAGAATCACCAACATTTCTTTTTCATAAATGGGTTTTTCCAGATTCCTTTCAGACAGTCGCATGCTGGTGAAGGCCAAAGGTTGACCCTCTTGCATAAGGACAACACCGATTCCTTTCCCTGAGGCATCACATTCCAACACAAAGGTCTTTGTGAAATCGGGAAGGGCCAGAACCGGAGTGGTGCACATGGATGTCTTCAAGGTTTGAAAAGCTTGAGCAGCTGCTGGATTCCAAGTGAAAGAGTTTTTTTTTAGGAGAGACGTGAGAGGTGCTGCAATCTTTCTGTAGTTCTTAACGAACTTGCGATAATAATCTATTAGGCCCAAAAATCCACGCAAGATTTTGAGAGTATTTGGGTGCGGCCAGTCTTACATAGCTTCAATCTTTTTCTGGTCCACCCTAACGCCATCCTTTCCCACCAGATGACCCAAGTATTCTACTTCTGAGGGACCAAAAGCACATTTGGACTGTTTCAGTAAAATTTGGTGCTGAGAGAGTAGGTGGAGAAATTGATCCACATGAGTAAGATGGTCTTTCTAGGTTTTTCTATAGATGAGGACATCATCAAAAAAAACTAAGACAGAATGACGGAGAAAAGGGAGGAAGACATGGTTCATG
Organism: Picea mariana; assembly: GCA_032191745.1. Taxonomy (NCBI): domain Eukaryota; kingdom Viridiplantae; phylum Streptophyta; class Pinopsida; order Pinales; family Pinaceae; genus Picea; species Picea mariana. The sequence goes on along the minus strand of JASDQU010683881.1, from coordinate 81,615 downwards.
AGGCTTTGGAAGGCGGAGGGGGCGTTGCACAAGCCAAAGGGAATGACCAAAAACTCATAGTGGCCCTCATGAGTGTGAAAGGCGATCTTGGGAATGTTGGCCTCTTTCATACGTATCTGGCGATAGCCCAAGCGAAGATCAAGTTTGGTAAAGAATTGGGCACCACTCAATTCATCCAGGAGGTCATCAATGACATGAATGGGAAATTTGTCTTTGATGGTCAGTTTGTTGAGAGCACGAAAGGCAAGACACATTCTCCAAGAACCTTCCTTCTTCAGTACCATGACGACCAGAGATGAGTAATAGCTCATACTAGGACGAATGATGCCTAGAGTAAGTAGTTCCTGGACCATTTTTTCAATTTCATTTTTTTGTGCAAAGGGGTGGCGATATGGATGGATATTGAGGGGAAGGCTTCCTGGGACAAGGGGAATGGAATGATCATGAACACCCCAGGAAGGAGGGAGTCCTTGGGGAGCGAAAAATACCATTTGATGTTTAGAAAGGAGGGCTTGGAGGTCTTGGGGTGATGGGGGTGTCTTTGTGGCTTGTATGGCGTGGAGTTGGGCAATGACACCAGAATGACCTTTTTTGAGCAGTTTTTCCATGCGATGAGAATTGATGACCTCAGGTGAACCAGCAATGATGCCTTGGAATTTATATTAGTTGCCTCCTTGGTCGAATTGCATGGTTAAGTTCTGAAAATCCATGAGAATGGGACCCAAAGTCCTTAGCCAGTCTGCACCCAACACAATGTCGCAACTGCCCATGTCAATAGCAAACATATGGGATTTTAGGTGGTAGTCACTGATTTGGAGACACAAATTTTCACAGCGCCCACCACATTTCATAGAACCACCATTGGAAATCATGATTTGGAAATTGTTGATAGCATGAATGTATCAATGGGTTTCTTGGGTAATGCGGTGATGAATAAAATTGTGGGTGCTGCCACTATCAACCAGAATGATGACCTTTTGGTGCTTGATGTAACTGATTAACTTGAGGGTTTCGGGGGCAGAGAATCTGGTGAGAGCATTGAGGGAAATGATCGGTTCCACTTTGGGAGGGTTGGAGGGAGGGTTTATGTCAGTGATTTCTGGTGACTCGGGCACAAGGGGAGTGTCAACATCCTCTTCCAGAATATCCTTAGAGATGGCCATAAAAAGATTTTGTTCCTTACATTTGTGGCCTGGGAAATATTTGTCATCACAATTATAACAGAGGCCTTTGAGTTGGCATTCAACCATTTCATCCTTGGTCAATTTTTGGATCTTTAATGGGGTGGAAGGAGTAGTGGGGTTTACTAGTTTAGGGAGAGGGATAAAGGAAGGCTTACGGTTTTGAGAGGAAACAATTTGTTGTGCTTCTTTAGATTTTCTAGTAGCCTCCACCCAATTAGTAGGTCGAGCCATGAGGACATGGGCCCAAATCTCCTCCTTGAGGCCACTGATAAAACACTCTCGAAAGAAAGCATCAGTCATGCCCTTTGTTCGAAAAGCCAGGTGCTCAAATCCATCTATGAAGTCTTCTATTGTTCCTGATTGCTTCAATTTTGTCAAATGACCCAAATGGTTGGTGTCAGTGTCAAAGCATTCATAAAGATCAGTCACAAATTGGGTCCAAGAAATATACCCTTGATGGGA
>JASDQU010683881.1:45395-72879 GCA_032191745.1 Picea mariana | reverse complement strand
TCCAATGGATTTACAGATTGTACCATTGGATTCAGAATACATAAAAACCCCAAAAATGACTGTTAAAACTCTGCAAATGGATCTTGTCTCATCCAGCAATGACCTCTTCTACATGTGGCCTCCAAGCTTCCCTGAGCTTCAATGGAGAAAAAATACTTGTAGAAGTCCTCCAATGGATCTGAAACCTGTCCCAATGTGTTCAGAGCATAATAAACAGTCATAAATGACTATTCAGTCTCAGAAAATGGATATGTGCTCATCTGAGCAATGCCTCAAACAATGAGGGCTTTAAGGCTCCCTAGAGCTTCCTCAAGCTTCAATGGTTAAAAACCTGCATAAGGAGTCTTCAAATGCCTGTGAAAACATCACCAATGGACTTAGAACGTCCAAAAACCCCTAGTTGGGCTTTTACAACACTTGATTTGGTCAAAAMATGAAGAAGTTATACTTGCTGCCATTTTCCTCCTTCAAACTGCTGTTTCTGGTTTGCCATTCTGCACTTGTGGGTAAGTGAACCTGGCTTCTGGTATTTTCTGTCACAAAACTCAGCACACCACRCGCATCTCGCAATTGGTGCAAACTGTCGAACAGTTAACGAAAATCAAGCCCCCGAGGACGAAGGTGTTGGGCGCATGGGGGGACCATATGGCCACGTTCCCTGCGCATAAAGAGCTACCTGTTCTATTATAAAACCTGGTTTTGACACGCATCGGGTGTGGTTGAATAACTGTTTAAACACAAAACGAAAGCCAAAACAAATCCCAATTTAAAAATGCGCGCACCATTTCAGAGCGACTGGTCACATGTTTAATTAATAAACATACAATATAACCGTGGCTATACAAATAAACCCCGCGTGAATGGCAAAGTAATATGGTCATATGTGATAAGCCATCCGACCACGGGCTAGCTCCGTGTATAACACTCCCGCGAAAATAGTATTGGTTACATAATAAAACATAAATCTGTGTGTAACAATTTTAATAACCCGCGTGCGCAATCCAAATGATATATGGGCATATGCTGGAGCGCATAGAACCGGGGGTCGGGGCTAGCCCCGGCCCGACCCCCCCACCTTATACCATATAACTCAACATTAAATAAAATGTGGCTCGCTTATAAAATAAGATTCAATGCATGGCCCAATGGCATGGTGGACTTTACCAAAGCTTTCAACGATGGGGGAGGTCGCCGGTTCGAATCCGATCGACCCCCAAATATTTTGGAAACCAAAACCAAATAGACACATACCGGGGTGCCACGTGGCAGCCCTTGATTGGGCCACGTGGCACCCTTTCATTCGCCCAAGAATACGCCACGTGTCATAATGTAACTCACCCAAAGTCAACCAATCAACGATTGCCACGTATTCGCTGTACGATCCAGTCACATGCTGCGTTAGCCTGCCACGTCAGCCGACACGTAGGATGCTGACATCATCATGTGCCACGTGTCACCCTCCCAGTGGTGACATGTGTCATCTCCCAAATGGTCCAACCGTATGCTGAAAGTGCCAAATATGCATGACACATGTCATGCCCTAGAGATGCCATGTGTCCTGTACGAACCTGCCACGTATGCTGTACGACCCTGCCACGTGTCCTGTACGGACTGCCCAGTCAGCATCAAATTTTTGCATGTTTGCCTTGGCGAACAGATCGCGATAACTTCTCCATACGGACTCCGTTTGCGAAAATAAATATACCGCTGGAATCAGGAGAATGAGACGGACACAATGGCACCCTTTTCGTCGCATTCCGAGCACTTTGAAATTTGAGCAAATTTTAGACCCCTGGTCCAGATTCTGATTACACCTTCCCACTGAAAGGCTTTTGGACCCAAAAAAGCTTATAATTATCGATCTGAGCTTCAATACTCTTCTTCTTTCAAGTTATATCAACTGATTCTACTTGAAAAGACTTTTCGACAATCACCTGGGTACTTGAACAAGCCGTGCATTGCAACTGACTATGTCCCTCAACCACTGCTCTCTGGCTGCTGCCGACCCAATGTTCTCTCTGCACTTGGAAGACTGCCAGCCTTCCCACTGAGAATCAAGTCCCTCTTGTGAACTCTTGGATGTCAACAATCCGCTCTCCAAAGGCTGCAAAATTTTCCTGCGACATCTTGTCACAAGCCAAGAAAACCATCAATCTTGAAAACAAATTGACACAAGACTGAAAATAATGACAGCAAAGTCTTTTTTCTCTTCAAGCAAACTGTCGCATCATGTGCTTCATCAAGCACATGGATTTTTCCTTCATTTTAGTGCACTCAAAATTGACTTACACGCCATCCAACACAATCGACTAAACACAAGTCGAAAACCATGAACGACACAACATAGTCGTCAAGCAATATCGACACAAGTCGAGACTCATGTGAACATATCGACCTTCCCAAAATGACAAGTCAACAAACATGATAAACAATCATGTTACAAACATGAATCAATCATGATGAACTATCATCAAGTTCATGGTTTATGCACTCCAAAACCAAATGCATGTGCATAGCTTCTTCAACTCTCCTTCCTGTAGAAACATAGGTACTCAAACCCAAATCATGTGGGTACTAAAGAGATGAATATGAAAAATGTAGATGGCTGTAACAAAATGGACAGCATACCCCTCTTTTACATGTTCTTGACGAGGTGGTATAACACAAGTATGCATTCAAAACTAAATGCCTACACCTGCAAACTTGCATCTTGCAATTCATGATCACTGCTGCAACTTGTCAAACTTCAACAAAAGTAAATAGCTAAGGCTGAAATGTGCATCTAAACAGAAAGAATGCAAGCCTTACTTATTCAAGAAATCTAACCATTTCTTACCAAGCCAACTCAATGGTGAATTCTTCTGCTGACAGTCGTCTTCTTGTGAATCATCTTGACTCACATCAATGATGGAATCTCCTCTTCCATTCTTGTTAATCTTTTCATCCAAATGCTTCTTGTGCTGTGGACGAGAGTTTGGATGCAATGTCCAACATTGGTCAATGAGATGACCCCTCTTCTGACAATGAGTGCAAATCTTTTTCATTTTCTCTTCATGTTGCCTTTGCTTGGAAAGTTTCCTGAAAGTGGACTTTCTCTTCCAACATTTTGAAACATGATGGTTATACAACCCACAAAATGTACATGGTCTTTTTCCATTGTTACATGCAGATTTATCATGCTTAACATAATCAAAAGCAACTGAGTTATAGGCAGATTTATACCTTGAACATTCACCTTTATCGCCGCTTTGAGGAGGTGAATTGGAAGAGTCACAAGCTCTCTTTTGAAGACTAACAAATCTGCTCTTGTCCTCATGGCTGTCACAACCTGTTTGTTTCACACATTTGCATTCATCTTGAACACAAGTTTTGCATGCTGAAGAGTTTGAACTTTCATCTAAAGGTCTTGAACTTTCACCTTGAAAACCTTCTTGAGGAGGTAAACTTGAAACAAAAATTGTGCTAGAAACTTTTTCATTTGTTTCCTCAACTTTGGAATTTGCTCCAACAATTCGTTCATAACCAAGACGACAATACTTAGGTCTCTCTTCAACAACAATAGGCTCAACGATGCCTTGTGCATGCTTGCCTAACCCTTTACCTTCATAGCCCATTTTTAACATTAACTTGGACCCTATTCCTTTTGTGTGATTTTCAAAAACACCAAAGCATTCTTCTTGAGAGGAATTTGAAGACAAACTAACATTACATACCTCATGGTCATGCATGTACTTGGTAAGGGTTTCTTTTGCTTCATGAAGTTGATTCTCCATCTCCTGCAACTTTTCAAGAAGTTGGTCTTTCTCCTCCTTCATGGCCATCAACTGCTCTTGAAGGACAATGCTCTCTTCTCTATCTTTCCACAACTCTTGTACCATACCTTTCATGGTTAGAAATGCATTAAACATCTCTTTGTCATAGAACTTAGAGTTGGAAGATGTATGAGAACTATCCATGCTTGAAGCTTCTTCCATCCTTGCAAGATATCAAACTTCAACACAAATCTTGCACAAATACCAACAGCTAAATCTCAAGCTATCATTGGCAAATACATGAGCAATATAAACTATGCTCTGATACCACCTGATCTGATAATAGAAGGCTAACTTGTTATGCTATGCAAGCACCCTCTACCTCAATAAAATAAACCTTAACAGGACCTTGCTTCATGTGTTAAAATATGCAAGTTGATTTATGTGTTAAGTTCTTGGTTCTTCTTTGCAAAGTTCATGTGTGAGGAAAGGTTCTTTTAAATGATTAAATATGTGTTATAAACAAATTCACAGCAATATAAAGTGTAGCAAATAACACAACAAACTCACAACAATACCAAGATGATAAAGGAGTTCACCCCTCTCTGGGCTACATCTCCTTGAGCCTCCTTCAATGGACTTGGATCTTTGGGATTAGTTTGTCAAATTCTCTTTACAACATGCTGCTCAACTCCAATGGATTTACAGACTGTACCATTGGATTCAGAATACATAAAAACCCCAAAAATGACTGTTAAAACTCTGCAAATGGATCTTGTCTCATCCAGCAATGACCTCTTCTACATGTGGCCTCCAAGCTTCCCTGAGCTTCAATGGAGCAAAAATACCTGTAGAAGTCCTCCAATGGATGTGAAACCTATCCCAATGTGTTTAGAGCATAATAAACAGTCAGAAATGACTATTCAGTCTCAGAAAATGGATATGTGCTCATCTGAGCAATGCCTCAAACAATGAGGGCTTTAAGGCTCCCTAGAGCTTCCTCAAGATTCAATGGTTAAAAACCTGCATAAGGAGTCTTAAAATTCCTGTGAAAACATCACCAATGGACTCAGAACATCCAAAAACCCCTAGTTGGGCTTTTACAGCACCTGATTTGGTCAAAAAATGAAGAAGTTATGCTTGCTGCCATTTTCCTCCTTCAAACTGTTGTTTCTGGTTCGCCATTTTGCACCTGTGGGTAAGTGAACCTGGCTTCTAGCGTTTTCCGTCACAAAACTCAGCACACCACGCACGTCCCGCAATTGGTGCAAACTATCGAACAGTTAACGGAAATCAATCCCCCGAGGACGGAGGTGTTGGGCGCATGGGGGGACCATATGGCCACGTTCCCCGCGCATAAAGGGCTACCTGTTTTATTGTAAAACCTGGTTTTGACACACGTCGGGTGTGGTTGAATAACCTTTTAAACACAAAACGAAAACCAAAACAAATCCCAATTTAAAAATGCGCGCACCATTCCGGAGCGACTGGTCACATGTTTAATTAATAAACATACGATATAACCGTGGCTATACAAATAAACCCCGCGCGAATGGCAAAGTAATATGGTCATATGTGATAAGCCACCCGACCACGAGCTAGCTCCGTGTATAACACTCCCGCGCAAATAGTATTGGTTACATAATAAAACATAAATCTGTTTGTAACAATTTTAATAACCCGCGCGCGCAATCCAAATGATATATGGGCATATGCTGGAGCGCATAGAACCGGGGGTCAGGGCTAGCCCCGACCCGACCCCCCCACCTTATACCATATAACTCAACATTAAATAAAATGTGGCCCGCTTATAAAATAAGATTCAATGCGTGGCCCAATGGCACGGTGGACTTTACCAAAGCTTTCAACGGTGGGGGAGGTCGCCGGTTCGAATCCGATCGACCCCCAAATATTTTGGAAACCAAAACCAAATAGACACATACCGGGGTACCACGTGGTAGCCCTTGATTGGGCCACGTGGCACCCTTTCATTCACCCAAGAAGACGCCACGTGTCACAATGTAACTCGCCCAAAGTCAACCAATCAACGATTGCCACGTATTCGTCGTACGATCCAGTCACATGCTGCGTCAGCCTGCCACGTCAGCCGACACGCAGGATGCTGACGTCATCATGTGCCACGTGTCACCCTCCCAGTGGTGACACGTGTCATCTCCCAAATGGTCCAATCATACGCTAAAAGTGCCAAATATGCATGACACGTGTCATGCCCTAGAGCCTCCATGTGTCCTGTATAGACCTACCACGTATGTTGTACGGCCCTGCCACGTGTCCTGTACGGACTGCCCAGTCAGCATCAAATTTTTGCATGTTTGCCTTGGCGAACAGATCGCGATAACTTCTCCATACGGACTCCGTTTGCGAAAATAAATATACCTCCGGAATTAGGAGAACGATACGGACACAATGGAACCCTTTTTGTCACATTCCAAGCACTTTGAAATTTGAGCAAATTTTAGACCCCTGGTCCAGATTCTGATTAGAAGACCTCCTCAAGAGTTAATTAGGGGATGGGGAAAAACACCCATATGTAAGGCTTTCAGACCTGACCACAGACTGGGAATTTGAGCCACACACAATATTGTTGAGGAAGGAAAGAAAGGAAGGTGTGGTGATCGAAGGAAGACCTGCAAAGAGTGCAGAGGGGAGACTAAGCTCTAGGGTTCAAGAAATAACTAAGGGATGAGCGTGTTCTAATCATAGGAAATGGCTAGTAGGGTCATGATACAAGCTGATAAATGAGGCTGGTCCTCCTTTCCTGGTATTGTGTAAGCCATTGCCAAGATCTTGTGGGAGGAGGAGAGTAACCTTCGTCCCTATTTTCATTGAGCTGGAAGAAAAGATTTCATCTCAAATCATTGTGGTCTAGCTCGAGGGTGGCTAGTGGTAAATCCATTAGGAGTGGTTGAGCCTATGGTTGGGTGGAAATGGGCACCCCTTTCAACAGTCACTTCAAGTTATCTGGTTCTAATAAGTGTTTTCATAGTATATACATTGAATTGGGAATAATGGATGCATGCATGTATATATATATATATATATATATATATATATATATATATATAAATGGTTTATGTATTGAAATTGTTAAGTCATGTGTATGCGTTTTCTTCCTTTCGAGTATTACACTTCTTCTTGATTTTCCATATGCTCCTATTTAATCCTCGAAGGTGTTTTTCCCAGGGAATTACCTCATAGTTTCTAGAGTCGGAGCAAGCCTTTTGGAACTTCTACCACCTCGTTAATTCCATGATATTTCCCCGTCCTACTTTAGAACTTAAGGTTCTGTGAACTAGGAAGGAGTTTCCTTCAAAACAGTAGTATAAGAGACCTTAGGCTCATGCCCACGACATTAACCAAATCCTGACTAAGAGTAGAACTCATATCCAGAGAGCCATCAGAAGGTCCATGAGACCTAGGTCTAGGAGCCCTACACTAAGCCTGAAAGGAGCTAGCTCTTGATGGTTTCAGAGTTTCAGGAGGTTGAAGTCCTAGAATGTCAAGCTTCATGATAGTCAAAATTACCCAAACTCCCAGAGTAACAAGAGCCGTAGATGAATCAATAACCTGACATAGGAGATGAATGCGAGTCGTTCATTGAAAGGAAAATCGATCTTAGTTGTCAAATCGACTTAAAGATCCACTGGAGTTAACGGATCAAACACCAGTCATTCAATTAGATCGATGCTTGGGAATCATTGTGAAGCACGAAGGATAAATTAACAGACGTGATAGTTCACAGTCTACAATCAACCAATGTCATTGATCTCGTCAGGGTGGATAATTAATGACCACGATTTAAAAGAGTTGGGTGAGCACTTTTCAGATTGTGGAGATTGAACTCTCCGATAAAGAGCAAGCACATTGGAGTTACACAATCACTGTGAACAAATTGGTATTGGATGGATCTCAACTGTGAGATCTGAGGGGTGTTGAAAGATGATCAGACCAGAGTGACAAGGTAGTGACACCATCCATGGTGACGTGGATTTAATATTGACAAGCCACGTTCTACCAGGATTCATGCGCATCACCTACCCCATAGAGCATTTGGAACATGACACGTGTCATCCTGGGTGAGGGTACGTGTCGCCCCTGACCCTTCCATGTGTCATCCCCTGGTATGTGCCTACCAAGCCAAGGTGGTTAGTGAAATGATTGGAATCCTTGAAGTCCATCCTAGTCGTTGATGCCAGGAGACAGTTGGAAACATACCTTGTACTTCGTAGGAGAGTCACTCTAGAGAATTTGAAGCTTGGTGCTTCGAAAATCCCCGAAGCCTGAAGTAGCAGAGTAGATCTGAACCATCCATCAACTGGGACGTGTGTTAGTACACCTTAACTCTGAAGTATTTGAAGCTTGGTGCTTCGAAAATCCCCAAATCCTGAAGTAGCGGAGTAGATATGAACCATCCATCAACCGGTATGCATGTCAGTACATCGTTAACTATGGAGAAAAGCCACTCCAGAGGATTTGAAGCTTGGTGCTTCGATAATCCCTAAATCCTAAAGTATCAGAGTAGATATAAAATGTCCATCAACCAGAAAGCGTGTTAGTACATCATTAACTCTGAAGGAAAGTCACTCCAGAGGATTTGAAGCTTGTTGCTTCGAAAATCCCCGAAGGATGAAGCGCTAGAGTTCATCATGACCATTGAATAGAGGAGGATGTGTGGCAGAAGATCTGCCACTTCGGAGAAAAGTCACTCTGGAATAAAAGTGGTGTTGCATGGGTTGAGAACTCCCGAAGGACAAAGTGTTAGAGTTCATCGTGACCATTGAATAGAGGATGACACGTGTCAAAAGATCGGACACTCCAAAAGGATTTCACTCCATAGGTTTGCGTGTGTGAATACTTGAGAACTACCGAAGCCTGAAGTTCTGAAGTGAATTAGAGCTATCAAATGCTCTGAGGACACACGACGTCGTATTGTGAACTTTAGAGATTTACCACTTCGGAGGATTCACATGGTGGTTGTCTTGGCACATGTTATCTTGGTGTCTGGTCGTAGCCTACAGTCATATGTGAATGTAGGTGGAGGGAAGGGGATAGGCCTGGAACTCAATTTGAAGACCGAACAATGAATTCTCCACTATATTATGAGTTAGTCGAGGATCGAGACCAGTCATTGTGTTGGGTGGTGGATGGATCTCCACCATAGATTTTGGAATGCTGGAAGCTCCAGGACATCGGAGGACTTAGGATGGATCTTGTTGAGTTGGATCAATGTGAAAGCCACATGGCACCGACCAATGAACACTCGAGGAACTTGGGAAAGGTATATTTGTCAGTTCTGAGCTCGATTTTGAGCATGTAGACCATGGTTGGAATGCTATGGATGAGAAGAAAGTGATAGAGACCCTGAATGGAGGATTTGAGATAGTTAAGGAAAATGAAATTTCGATGCCCCACCATGGGTGTGTTACAGAAGGCTAGGTCTAAGGAAGTTAGATTAGTTCTAGAATTAGACATAGGGTTGGTTGCAGTAGAGATGTTGTCAGTGGGGGACTTTATAGGGAATTTCATGAATAAGTATGTATCGAAGGATCCCTTATTGCATTGGATGGAGGTAGTTTAGGGAAAATTGTTAGGTTATTTTCCATGATTTCACATTTTAGTTAAATTTTGGTTGTGTTTTGAGTTCAAGTTGGAGGAAGAATTGGAATTTATCAAGAGGCAAACTTGGACTTGGGGTTCATCGAGTCTAGTTTTAAAACTATGGCATATAGAGTTTGATCTGAGGTCCGAGCTCTTTGTGATTCAACATATATGGGTACTTATTCCTGGGTTTCATTTGGAGCTCTGTTCAACTCATACTTTTGCATTAGTTTCCAACACTTTGGGTAAATTCATGTTCTTTGATGATCATAATCTTAGTGATGAGGACAAAAGGGTGGCCATGATGCTCATTGAGTTTGATCTTAGTCAAGGGAATTTTCTAGAATTGGAAGTGCAGTGGGGTATTAGTCATTTCTTCATAAGCTTGACTATTGGAAAATCCCCTTTACATGTTACATGTGTACGGAGGTCAGACACCTAAGGAGGTCTTTTATGATGGCTTCTTCTAGTCAAGAATTCCATGGAGGATACAATGTTCATTATGTGGATCCTTCTCCTTTGGTCTCATAATCGATTGTGCATTCTAATATCCCTTAATTCAAAGGGGAGATCATAACCATGGCTCGGTCATAGAACCTTGAAAAAATTAAGGAAAGAACATGTAGTATTGGTTGTCAAATGACCTTGAATAAGTATTTGGAAAATGATGATGAAGTTATGAAAAAATCTTCTCCTTTTGTTTCCAAGGAAGTAGGATTTAAATCCCATCCCTTTTCCATGCCCATTATTCCCACTCAAGAGGCCTTGGAGAAACACTCTTCTGGATTGAGGGGGGAGTGCTAATGAGTCTGTTTTGTTAGGTTTTTTTTTAGATCCTATTGAGTTCCATGTTCGACCATATTTGGAAAAGGATCACACTTCACCCAGTGTTGAGTCCGGGTGAAAATCTCCTCACTATCATATATGTTCTAAAAATTTAAGGGCATATACTCTTGAAGTTGTTGATGTAGGGATTGCTCCATCTAAGGTTCCCTTAGGTATCCCAAGGTGAAAATATTTTTGTTACGAGGAAAATCTCTCTATGTTTAGGGGTAAACCACAATAGATGGAAATGACTACAAAAATCAACTCTAATCTCAAGTATGATATATAAACAAATATGCTAGCAAGACATGATAAAATGCCTACATTGTCCAGACGTTCGATGAAGTCCACCATTGAGCACTTGAATCAAAGAAATACACCTGCAACTTGTCCTCAACAACCAATAATTGAAAGGATATGGTGATAATATATAATGTTATCACATTCGATAGCATAATCCATCAACATTCATAACAAATACACCCATGGAATAACAATTCAAATATTCGCAAGATATTAATTGGACCAGAAAAGAGTATTTCTATTAAAATGTAATCAACAGAAGTGAATGAATTACAAACTTTCATGTCGACACAGTTCAGAACCGAGAAACTAAGTTCCTTCCAGGTGGGCCTCCACCACTTCAATCCTCTACCAAAGGCAAGCTCATATAAGAGAGACAATGAGGTTCTCAATCAGGAAGGGAAGAGCTTGAGGGCTGAAAAATGTGTTCAGACTTAAAGGACAAAGGGATGCTGACTCAATGTGACGTGAATAATTTATCTAGAGTACCTTTGCTCTTAAAGTTGAATTCTTCTCCTTTTTTCCATAGCTCGGATTTGTCCCATTTGTATCCTTCAAGTGGAACTGAAGGGTTGAGTTGGAACGTTTCCAGCATATGGAAGGACATGGATCAATACATCTCGTGACGTGACATGGAAACCTGACACCATTTTTTAATTTTGGGCACAAATCCCAATGTACACGGGCTATAGTTGTGCAACCTATGTATACACATGTTGTACTATAGGTGGGGAATGTATATGTGGACAAATAATGTTTTTATCTTCGGGATTTGAAAAAAGGGACTTCAAGTATGCATAGGGAAATGGAAAAAGGCCCTCTGTGCAAGTTTGCATAGGGTGAGGTGTTGGATTATTGAGAGTGGGGGTGAATAAGTAATGGAGCAATCGAGTCCTTTTTAACCACAAAATGCAAGTTTTATATCAATGTAGCATTATCTTCCAATAGTTGCAAAGTAAATAAACAATGAACAAATGAGATATCATACACATACACAGTACACTAGTGTTTTTACGTGGAAACCAAAAGTGGGAGAAAACCACAGAATGTTTTTTCTTGTATGTATTTAAGAATTACATTCACTGGAAGCACCAACTTCCTTTGTTTTCCAGCTGCAATTTGAAGAAGGATTCAACCCCCTAGTTTCTCAGGCTACAACCTAATGTAAGCTCCATATCCCCTATTCTCTAGATACAACCAGAAGGAGGCTACAACCTCCTATGTTCTTTGGCTACAACCGGAAGGTAGCTACAACCACCTATCCTTGCCCTGTACAACCGCCCTGAAATAAAAGTAGAATGATGGAACCACTGCCACACTATCACTGTGAGATATATTATTGTAAACCTATACCAATCAACCTGTAATCAACCTATACCATAAACAAGTGCATCAACCATGCACCAATCTGTACCAAACAACCCGTAATTAGCCTGCACCATAAACAAGTGCATCAACCATGCACCAACCTGTACCTCAACCTATACCATCAACGAGTGCATCAACCATGCACCAAATATGTACCAATCATGCATCAAATACACATAAAATATGACTCATGAATATGTACCAACATCATCAACTATACACCTCATGTATGTGCCAACTCATCAACTACTTGTCTCAACCATGTACCCAACATGTAACTCAACTGTAGATACTCAATATGTCACTGAGAAACCTGTCACTGTATACTCATCAACCAATCTGATCTGATCACATATACCTCAAACACTATACCACAAGTTTGTATCTCAAACCCTATGTTAGAACCTCATTGTTATACAACCTCTATCTATACCAATAACTTCAGCAACATACCTCAACCAAAAGCCCTCAGTCATGAACCAATACTAAACTTCAGTAGATCTACCTTGGATCAAATCTACAACAAGCCATAAACTCCCAAGAGGGCATCCAACATATTTACAAGGAAAATCCTCAACTTGATTCATAAATTCAACACTACACATATGGAAACCATACCTTTTTCTTCTTGTAGAATTCTGTTGTCACGATTTTTCTGCCGTGGTTTTTCTGCCACACTTTTTCTGCAACGGTTTTTTTGTCGCACTTTTCCTCTGCACTTTTTCTGTCGCACTTTTCCTGCTAAAATTTTTTTGCCACACTTTTTTTGTTGTACTTTTCCTGCTGCACGTTTTTTGTTGCAATTTTCTAACCATGATTTTTCTGTCACACTTTTCTTGCCGCACTTTTATCTATCAATAATACTTGCCCAAATGACCTTTCAAAAAATATATATTCAATGCTATTCAATGGGTGATTAAATGAGAGACCTTTTCCCCTTATTTGTAATTTCATGTAGCATCCTCAAGGGGTTACCTTTTAACCATCTTAACCCACTTTCCTTATTTTAGGGTTAACCCACTTCTAACCACTTGTCCACTTAGTGATTTCTCCATAAACTTTATTATTTAAATAATTTATTTTTTATTCACTTTGACTTATAGTACACTCATCACTTCACTTTATTATTTACCTTCTAAAATCTCTTAAACCACTTTGACTACTTTGACCTTTTGGGGCTTCTAGATGACTCATGAGGGTTCTCCAAATTCACATGGCCATAAATATCGAACCATGAGGATTTATGTGACATTCCACATACCACTGGAAATGGGATGACATGTACTATCCATATAGAATATTCTTACCTGCAAATATATCAAAACTCATACCATTATCCATCAAACAAACTTGGGTCTATTACCCAAAACTTTCTCCAATTTCACATGGCCATAACTCTCTAACCGTGAGGAGTTATGTGACTTTCCACATACCACCAAAAATGGAATGACATGTACTATCCATATGGAATAGTCTTACCTACAAATATATCAAAACTCATACCATTATCCATCAAACAAACTTGGGTCCATTACCCAATCCTTTGTGCTACCAAAATTTACTACCAGACTTTCTTCAAGGGTTGACATCAATGACAACCAACCCAAATAATAAAAAATATCCCCCTTTGGCATTGATGGCAACACTCTGATTCAATATTGAAGTCATATCACTCATGCTCCCCCTATGACCATTGATCCCTTTGGAACCATGACTTTGTGTTCTTTCTCTAAGCCTGCATCTGATAAATCTCTCCCCCTTTGTCATCAATGGCAAAGGTATCTTTCCATTTGGGGTTGCTCCCCCTAACTAAATTGTTCGTGGGGATACTCCCCCTAACTGAACTCTTCCTGAAACTGATCTCCCAACCTGAACTTTCCTCTTTATGGTGCTTCCTCGTGTAGATCTAAGACATATAAGATAAGCATTCAAAAACATTCATTTTGGAGTATAAATTACTCTAATTCTCTGGAATAGATACTTAAAGGCTTCTTGTGGAAGAGGTTTTGTAAATATGTCTGCCACTTGTTCTTTTGTGCCCACATATTCAATTTAGATGTTCTTCTATGTAACCTATTCTCGTAGAAAGTGATACTTTTGGAATGTGCTTCATATTAGAGTGCATCACCAGGTTTTGATGGCACTTGTATTATCATAATAGATTGGAATGGGATCATCATACTCAACCTGTATATCTATCATAATTTGTTTCATCCATATAAACTATGTACAACATCCTGTTGCTACAATATACTCTACATCGACTATAGATAAGGATATTGATTACTGTTTCTTTCTTATCCATGATAATAAACACTCACCCAAGTAGAACGTTTCTCCACGAGTCCTTCGTCAGTCATCAATGCAACTTGCCCAATCTACATCTGTGTAGGAAATACATGATAGATACTTTCCTTTTGGATACCATAATCCAAACTCTCCAGTTCCTTTGAGATATCTGAAAAAATCCTCTTTACTTCTAATACATGTGATTCCTTTGGTGCTGTTTGAAATCGTGCCACCTATCCAACTGCCTTCATTACATATGTTCTAGATGTTTTCACATATAKTAAGCTACCAATAATTGGACTGTATTGCCTTTGATATGTAGACTTTGAATCATCATCTTTGCTCAACTTGCAACTGGTAAGCATATGAGTGGTAACTAGTTTGCAATCTTCCATTCCGAACCTCTTTAGCATTTCTCTGATATACTTAGTTTGAGAAATAAAAATTACTTGGTTTCTTTGACATATCTGAAGACCTAGAAAGAAGGATAGTTCTCCAAGTAATGACATTTCAAATTCATTCTGCATATCCTTTGCAAATTTTTGGCTTAACCTGTCATTAGTACTTCCCAAAAAAATATCATCAACATAGATTTCAATTAATAAAATACTACCTTGAGTTACCTTGATGTAGAGGTTGTTGTCTGCACTTCCTTTACATAGTTCGTAGGGAGTTTTGTCAGTTTTGTTTATGAGAATTACTTTGTTTTGAATGTGAATTGTTGTATGCACTGCATGTGTCCAAAAAATATCTATCAATTTGGAATCCATTAGCATTGTTCGAGCCATTTCCTGTGTAATTATCATCCACTATGATAATGTTCCTTTGTCTCTGAACCACTCTCTGAACCAATCTATGAATCCATGCTCTCATCCATTGTCATATATCTATCCAAACCTGCTAAGTTTTCTTATGAATCCATCTATGTCCATACTATCCAAGAGTATACTTGTGCAACTGTCCATAATGCTGACCCATTTATCACTATACTATCATGAAGTCTTGATTAATCTATCAAATTGTACTTCTTCTAACCAAATGCTCTGGATTTGTCTTATCAAACTCTGCAAGATGCTTGAAGGATGGTTCTTTGGTATGTCATAGCTATCGCAAACTTCCCCTGTCTAATATTCATATTACCTAGGAGTCTCTAAGCTGGATGGCTCAGAACAATTTCTTCTCTGATATGTATTCATCATCATCTTCATTGGTATATTCATCATCTCTCTGAGTTATGACTTCTTTGTTTTTGTCCGTGGATTCATCTTTCACTACAATGCCTAAAAGTACAATCTCTTGAACCTGTTCCTTATTTATATGTCCTTCTTTTATTTTAGTTATTTTCCAAACATTTTTGTATCTGACATATTTTTTTTCTCTATATAATTTTCTTCATCTCATTTTATTGCCAATCTTACGATCTTTGGGACCTAGTATTTGTTCACATGTTCTGTGTGTTTTCTTATCCATACTTTATTATATCTGATATCAATGTTCTGTTTCACGGAAGTATCGATCATGCTTCTACAATTACAAGCTATGTGTCCATAGTTATGACATTTGTAACATTCAATGTTACGTGGGGCCACATAGGAATTTCTTTCTTGAACATTTTTATAATCCCTTCAATCTACAACCTTATGTCCAAAATTAGTACAATAAAAACAATTACCATAAAATAAATTTGCATACTTGGGAGTGAATGATCTTATTTGTGGATTAGTCCTTCTGAATTTATTTCATGACTGATCATGATCATGATTGATGCTTATTTGTGGATTGAACATGGATGGTCTTCTTGAAGATGTATCTTCAATAGTTTTCTTAGATTCGAGTTGACCATGATTCCTTCCTTTGAGTACTTCTGCATAACTCTTTCTGTTATCTTCATTCTTTTTTTCTAGAAACCTAGAGTGCTTCTCTTCATTCTGTATAATTGATGTGGATGTTTCTGTCTCTTCAACATTCTTGTTGAGATTGACGATTTTGCTTGTCAATGTGACAACTTCCTCTTCAAAACTCTCAACCTCTTATTCTTTCTTTATTATCTGAGACGTCATGACTTCTTCTGTTCTTTTCGCTTCTTCAAGCTAGATTTTTAATGTGATTATTTCTTTTTTAACTCCTTTTTCTTCCTGACCAAACTCTGCCTCAAGATGGTTTAGATCATTAGTTCTTTCCTTAAGATAATCTGTCAATATCTTCTCTCTCATTTCTGCTTCTTCCTTTTGTGTTGCTATGTTGTCTTCCAAATACTGCTTTTGATATTCAAGACTTTATTCTATCTTTCTAGCTTCTTCAAGATAAGTTCTTAAGTTCTCGATGACCTGTTGGTATTCTTCAAAAATGTGAACACTTTCCTTTTGTTTCATCAATTCTTTCTTGAGTGAATTGTTTTCTTTTCTTAGTTAATCTAAAGCACTAATCAATTCTGCCTCATAATTGTCTTCTTTTTCAATTTGTTTTTCCGTCTCATTTCTTTCATGGAATTTTATTTCAAGATGTGCAAATTTTTCACAATTAAAGAAAAACAACATACCTATGTTGATTATGTACTCTTCATATTCTGAATATGTTTGACATGGTGAACATATTTCTTCTTGATCTGTACCTCCATCTTCTTTGGCATTTTCTGAATCTGCAATGGGTGAAGAATATATGTCATGTAACTTATCCCAAAGTTCTTTGGTTGATGAACGTTTCCCAACCTTTTCTCTTACTGAATTAGGTAATCCTTCCCAGATGAAATCCATTGTTATTTTGTTATTCTTCTTCATTTCCTTCTTGGTTGCAGTATTTTCCCTTTTTGAACTATCATATCCTGTAATGACTTATAGCCAAATATAATGCCCATGTTCCTGTAAAAGTATTTTTGTCCTTATGCTCCACATCTCATACTTTAAACCATTCTGACCATTAAACAATGATACTCCATTCTCAAAATAATCCATGATATCCTTCCAGTGGTTAAATTGTTTCTTGAAGGAACCTTCTTTGATACCAATTGTTTGATTACTGAGAGGGGGGGTGAATCGGTAATGGAGAAATCGAGTCCTTTTTAACCAAAAAAAACAAGTGTTATATCATTGTAGCATTATCATCCAATAGTTGTAGAGTAAATAAACAATGAAAAAATGAGCAATCATACACATACATAGTACACGAGTGTTTTTACGTGGAAACCCAAAGTGGGATAAAACCACATAATGATTTTTCTTATATGTATTTAAGAATTACATTCATTGGAAGCACCAAATTCCTTTGTTTTCCAGCTACAACTGGAAGGAGGCTTCAACCCCCTAGTTTCTCAGGCTACAACCTCATGGAAGCTCCAAATCCCCTATTCTCTAGCTACAACCAGAAGGAGGCTACAACCCTCTATGTTCTCCGGCTACAATCAGAAGGTGTCTACAACCACGTGTCCTTCCCCCATCCAACTGCCCTGAAATAAAAGTATAATGATGGAACCACTGTCACACTATCTGTGTGAGATATATTGTTGTAAACCTATACCAATCAACCTATAATCAACCTGTACCATAAACAAGTGCATCAACCACGCGCCAACCTGTAATCAAACTGTACCATAAACAAATGAATCAACCATGCACCAATCTTTACCTCAACCTGTACCATCAATGAGTGCATCAACCATGTACCAAATATGTACCAATCATGCATCAAATACACATAAACTATGACTCATCAAGATGTACCAACATCATCAACTATGCACCTCATGTATGTGCCAACTCATCAACTACTTGTCTCAACCATGTACCCAACATGTACCTCAACTGTAGAAACTGAATATGTCATTGAGAAAATTGTCACTATATACTCATCAACCAATCTGATCAGATCACATATACCTCAAACAATATACCACAAGTTTGTACCTCAAACCATGTGTTATAACCTCATTGCTAAACAACCTCTCTCTGTACCAATAACTTCAATAGAATACCTTAACCAAAAGTTCTCAAACATGAACCGATACTAAACTTTAGTAGATCTGCCTTAGATCAACTCTACATCAAGCCATAAACTCCCAAGAGGGAATCCAACATATTTACAAGGAAAACCCTCAACTTGATTCATAAATTCAACGCTACACATATTATAACCATACCTTTTTCTTCTTGTAACGTTCTGCTGTAGTGATTTTTCTGCCACACTTTTTCTGCCGTGGTTTTTCTACTGCACTTTTCCTGTCACACTTTTTCTGCCGCACTTTTTCTATCACACTTTTCTTGTCGCGATTTTCCTGCCTCAATTTTCCTGCTGCACTTTTCCTGCCGCACTTTTTCTGTTGTAGTTTTCTTACCGCGATTTTTCTGCCGCACTTTTTTTGCTGGATTTTTCCTGCCACGATTTTTCTGCCGCACTTTTCTTGCTGCACTTATACTTGCCCAAATATCCTTTCACAAAATATATATTCAATGATATTCAATGGGTGATGAAATGAGAGACCTTTTCCTCTTATTTATACTTTCATGTAGCATCCTCAAGGGGTTACCTTTTAACCATCTTAACTCACTTTCCTTATTTTAGGGTTAACCCACTTCTAACCACTTGTCCACTTAGTAATTTCTGCATTAAATTTATTATTTAAATAATTTCTTTTGTATTCAATTTGAATTATAGTACACTCATCAATTCAATTTATTATTTAACTTTTGAATCTCTTAAACCACTTTGACTACTTTGACCTTTTGGGGCTTCTAGATGATTCATGAGGGTTCTCCAACTTCACATGGTCGTAACTCTCTAACTGTGAGGAGTTATGTGATGTTCCACATACCACTGGAAATGGAATGACATGTAATATCCATATAGAATATTCTTACTTGCAAATATATCAAAAATCATACCATTATCCATCAAACAAACTTGGGTCCATTAGCCAAACCTTTCTCTAACTTCACATGGCCATAACTCTCTAACTGTGAGGAGTTATGTGACATTCCACATACCACCGGAAATGGCATGAAATGTACTATCCATATGTAATAGTCTTACCTAAAAATATATCAAAACTCATACCATTATCCATCAAAAAACATGGGTCCATTACCCAAACCTTTGTGCTACTGAACTTTCTTCAAGGGTTGACATCAATGACAACCAACCCAAATAATCAACATGAGGAAAATATTTCTATAACATATGCCCCCTAATGTGTGAGGTCAGAGGAGTATCTGCGATGGCTGAAATACATTATAACACCCATAAGTGGAGTAATGGGGACCCAACTGGAAGAACTAGTTGCTCATTACAATCTGTACTGACTCTGCACACATGGCTGCCAATTTGAATTACACTGCAGATCCATGTGAAAATATACCAAAACGTTATCCATGGCCATGAATAGACAATACAAAGATGGATACATGCCAAAGGTTGTCATAGTCACGAGCAAGGCCTAGTAAAACCAGTCTCAAAATCAATATGAATATATTTGTATACAATGGAGTACAATTTGATCTCCCATGATCACATAAGTCACATGGGTGTTGGTCCAATGAAAGGTAGAAACAACTCAGGAAAGTTGCGACTATAAAATTATGTCTTCAAGTCATATACACAATCCTCAACAGGTGCAAGTCTACATCATGTGAATAAAGGAGTTCAGGTCGAACACAATGAAACTTTGTTTGATTCCTGATCCTTGAGGTATAYCGTTAACAAACACGAGACAACCTATCGATGATGAAATTAGGTATCAAGGCACTAGGYACATTCTTACAAGTGTGAATAAAGGAGTCGGGGTCGAACACTTGAAGAATCCATCGATTAGGAGACATTGATGTATTTCCAACTGTCGATGGCGAGAGAAACTACCACTAATGACTGCAAGCCTCTGCGTACTCATARGACTCTAGATATTTTCTCTAGAATAGATGAGATGCATTCGATGGAAGGAGACCCGCTGAAAGGAGAGAATTAAGGCATCTCTCATCATTCATCATGAGGTACAAATCAGGATTTTGATGATTTGGAGGAAATCAGACGAAGAACATGTTCACGAACCAACAACCCTGTGTGTATTTCATGTGTGCCAGATGCAAATGGTACATGAAAAGACCCTCTGAATAGCATCCAATGAGGAAAATTGTTGACAAAGGAAAGGAAACCACCAATAGGGCTAATGGAATCCAAGACACTGTATGAATCCCAATGTGTGAATAGATGTCTTTTCATCGAACACAAGGAAAACCACCCAGTCAATGACCGATGATGAAACGTCGACTGCTAGGTTCAAGGTTACTTACCAATGGGGAAAGTAGGACCAGGGTGCATAATAGGACTACAAATTCATGTGATTCTGAGACAAACTAAGGGTATGGCCGACATGCAAATTCAAGAGTTCTGAGGAATGGCCGACATAAGTTAATAGACATCCTTTGAACAAGATCATGAGATCACATATGGAATACTCTGGAATCATAGACTTAATGATGAACCCTTGAGATGTAGGAGGCATCAATTAAACTCTCCATAGGGACTAGAAGAGTAACCAGTCGAGGGAGTAAACTCTCTGTAACGAGATCAACTTCCCAAGGTCATGCTAAACCCAAAATTTTGATGATAAGTGGACTCAAAAATTTGGTGCACTATTCAAAGGCGACACGACTGTTGGCAATATAAGATAATATTCCCTTCCCGCCCATATTTTTTTTGTTTTTTTCATAGTCAAATGAATGTTATGATACAAAGGAGGAAACAAGTGTCACAAGTAAGAAAAAATAGTTCCATCAGTGGAACATACCTATGCTCAATGCAAGGAGGTGCATGTGGGAGATGGACACTTGGGGGAATGTTCCCTCGTGGGTATAGGGTGTAAGGCTGCAAAGGATATAAGAAAGGATTCGGTTGGTTGAGGATGCAAACTACTGAGGTAAATGACTTAAAATGCAAAAGTGAGAACCGAAAATAGGCTCAGTACTGCAAGAAAGGGCATGAGATGCAATTACAACTTAACGCCAAAAACTGTTCTTTTTTGTAATATTAGTCTACTTGTTTTGAAAAAGAGATAAACTTGCACTAAATAGACATCCTTTCAAATCAAATTTACGAGGGTGAAAGAGACAAGTTCACTCGACAATATTTTCTCTTTTTGAAAACGAGTCAGAAAAGAGCTTAACCAAGACTCACAACCTTTGAAATCCAATTAACGAGTGTGAAAGGGACAAATTCACTCGTCGATATTTTCTCTTTTTAGATGAGTCAGAAAAGGGCTTAAATCAGACTCGTTGGGGGGTTTCTAGGTGACATGTCATGGGGGAAGCCAAGGCTCCCATGCATGATTTCTGTGAAAGGTCAGCATCTTACGAATAACTGACACAAGCTTGGGAAAATCCAAATCTCTCCAAGTTGAGGAGGATAAAGTGCTAGCGGAGGTTACCTTATCCACGATGTATTAGAGAATGTCTCTTACCAGAAAAGGTATGGGAGGAGGAATTTGATACCCCACAAGACCATCCGAGTCAAAGGGAACATCTCCAAGAATTGGAGAGAGAGTAAAACTCTCTCTTGTTCAGAAGGTGCAGTACTAGAAATTCTAATGACATGGTTGTAGGATGCATCACCCTCCAAAAGAAGAGTTGGATTGACCAGAGATTTCATTTGTATGACCACTTCTTCAATTGTTGGTTGAATAGGATGCATGACAACAAGGCCAGGAGACACACCACCCTCCAAAATGGGAGTGGGGTCTGGTGATGATTGCATCAACATGACTTCCGTGCCAATCAAAGGATAAATAGAGTGTAGGGAAACCAAATATGACTCAGAACTTGAAGGGCCCCTAGGTGAATATCATGCTTTCAATATCCCAACAGTAGTAGGGAATAAAGGATTAAGGTTATCTCCTTTGCAAATCCTACAAAGGAACTTGGGCTTATGTCTTACACGTCTAGACTTCTCAATCATATGAATTCCCCCAACATCATTCACAATGGAGGTTGGGCGACATGCTCTCACAATCATATGAATTCCCCCAATATCATTCACAATCATATGAATTCCCCCAACATCATTCACAATAGGAACTTGGGTGACATGCTCTCAGCGTGACTAGTAGAGGTTGGAGATGTGATGTCAGGGTGACTCATGGCAACTAGAGCGATTCCCCAGCATGAATTTTAGTGGCTGGTTATGGGTCTTCAACATGACTTGTAGAGGTCATCGACCAATCTCCAACATGACTAGCAATGATTGGTGATGGAACTCTAGTATGACTGGTGACAGCGGTGAGTTTTAGCATTTGAGACCAAGGTCCTGAGAAAGACTGGTTTTGAGACATTGCAGGCTAGGAAGGGTCTTGGTTTACACCCTGTTCCTGTCCGAAAAGGTAGTATCCTCCACCCAATTGATCCATATAGATGTGTACATGAATCATCACTGAAGAAGATGTTTGTGAAGAGACAAAAGTATGATAAGGATTCGTCAGGTGAGGATATATGTTTCCCCCATGTGAAGGGGTTCCATGAAGAGGGTATCCCATACCATAAAATTGGTTCCCTCCGTATGAAATACCAGAGGATATATGGGGGACCTCCATGGGAAAAGTGTTCGTAGGAGCTAGCATGGCGGATGAAGGATACACAGACATAGTGTAATAAGTAGAATAACCACCCATTTGAGTACTGTCTCCTAAAAAAACATGGCTAGTACTGGATCTGTAAGAGGGGAGATTCCAACCCCCACAGTGAGAGTTGGTTGAGGGACATGAATCCTATCAAATGAAGATGTGGACAACAGAGTTATCATGCCCCTAGATCCAAAACAAGGATTCATATAAGTAGGCCAGGGTGAGGATGGAAAAGGTGAAGGCATGTTTGGCATATCAATAGGAAAATGATTAGATCCCCAAGGCATGGACTGAGTGTCATAATTATGCATACCATTATGGAAAGTGGATAGATTCATCCCCATGAAACGAGTGAATGTCATGGGGGGTAGAGGTAAAGTAGGGAGTCACAGGAACTCCACTATCCATTATAATGACAACTCAAGGAATGATATAAAATCTCAAAGGTATACTAATAATCAAAGATCACATCAAAAATAATCAAAAGGCCAATATGCACAAAAACAGAATAAAGTGGATGAAAGAGGCCTCCCTCTCTAAAGTAGGTATGTCTCACCCAAGAGGGGCATGTGAATCCTCTGCTAAATATTGAAGTTAACAAAATTAGTTATAAGGACCCTCGTGGGCTTAACAACCAGTCGGTCAGATCCCCTGGGAGAGGTAATCCTCCATAAAGGTTGTGTGATGTCTAATCCTTATCTAACCTAGGGTACCTACAAAATAACCCCTACAAGTAACCTATGTGGTACCTAAGTCAAGCAACTAAGAAAACACGGTATAACCTATGCACAGGCGAACAGTCATAAGTTAGGTCCACCGTATGGGTACGGTAGCAAAGACCTAAACCTTGAAAGCACCACCTCTCATAGAGGTAAGGGTACTAGCAAGATCCTAAGAAATATATCTGACGCTAAGAAGTATCGGGTGGATATCCCTTCAACCAACCTCATGCGACCCCATGCTTAACTTTGGTGTAATCAAAGCCTCCTAATATTACTGATTAGACAATGGATTTCTCCACTCCCTTAGTCAGACACATATGTTGATTTAATAGCCTTGGAGAAGTTTACTCACAAAATACTATTCCAAGGCTCTAAATCCTAAGCTAGTTTGTGCACCCTAGAAAAATAAAATTGTTACTAATCAATTTTAAATTATAGCGTTACATTTAGTGGCCTTTCTTACTCAAAAAGGTGTGGTCGTGAAACTAGTGATGTTATGACTCAAAAAGTAAAATAAATGAATATGAATACAATGAAAAATCCTAACTTCAATTCTCAATAAATGATATGCTTCTCAAAATGAAATTATCAATTCAGTTATGCAATTCTAAATAAAAATGCAATCTTTCTTTACATGTACTAAGATTAATGATAAAGACTCAAAAGATCAAAATGCCAACAATGTAAAATGCCTAATATTTTTGTATTTTCAATATAAGAGAATGAAAATGAAAGGTATGAACAACAACTTGATATAAAAACTCTACTGTGTGTAAACAGAGACAAATCAAGTAGGATATCAAGAAGCAAAACATTCATCCCAAGATGCAAGGACAATCAAATGAAAAATATGATGAGAAAGACACCGCCCAAAAATTCAACCAAAGAAAGGTTTATTGTCATTCCACAGACACTTAACAGTCATAAGAGAGACTCAAGAAGACTAAAAAATCATCAAAACCTACCCAACAACCATCAAAACCAACAACCAAGAAACAAAGGATGATGTACGCAACTGTTCAAGGAGAAAGCACATATATACGCAACTTGCAGAAGGACAACACGCGTATGTACGTGACTGTCATGCAAAAAACCGCATATATGTGTCAAAACATAGTCAGGCTAAGGAGAAAGCTAAGAAACTTAGACTCTAAGTGAACAGGGGATGTCAAGAAATCATACGACAAGAAACTCAATATAAACGAGAGCAATCTAAGGAGAAAAACACTCCAAACCCTGAAAAAGAAGATTATTTCCCCAGTATGGTCGCCATTTCTGTTACAAGGAAAATCTCTCTATGGCTAGGGGTAAACCACAATAGACGAAAATGACTACAGAAATCAAATCTAATATAAATTATGCTATATAAACAAATATGCTATCAAGAAAATATAGAAGGCCTACCTCATCTAGACGTTCGATGAATTCCACCATTGAGCACTTGACTCAAAGCAATACACCTGCAACTTGTCCTCAACAACCAATAAACACAAGCATATGGTGATAATATATAATGTTATCACATTCAATAGCATAATCCATCAAAATTCATAACAAATACGCCCATGGAATAACAATTCAAATATTCACAAGATATTAATTGGACGATAAAAGAGTATTTCTATTAAAATGTAACCAACAGAGGTGAATGAATTACAAACTTTTGTGTCGACATGATTCAAAACCGAGAAACTAATTTCCTTATAGTTGGGCCTCCACCACTTCAATCCTCCACCAAAGGAAAGCTCATATAAGAGATACAATGGGGTTCTCAATCAATAAGGGAAAAGCTTGGGGTCTAAACAATGTGTTCAGACTTAAAGGACAAAGGGATGCAGACTCAATGTGAAGTGAATAATTTATCCAAAGTAACTTTTCTCTCAAAGTTGAATTCTTATCCTTTTTTCCATAGCTTGTATTTGGCCCATTTGTAGCCTTCAAGTGGAACTGAAGGGTCGAGTCAGAACGTTTCTAGTATATGGAAGGCCAAGGGTCATAGATCTAGTGACGTGACATGGAAACCCGACACCATTTTTTAATTTTGGGTAAAAATCCCAATGTATGCGGGTTGTAGTGGTGCAACCTATGTATGCGCATGTTGTACTATAGGTAGGGCACGTATATGTGGAAAAATAATGCTTTTAGCTCTGGGATTTGCAAAAGGGGACTTCAAGTCTACATAGGGAAATGGAAAAAGGCCCTATGTGAAAGTTTTCATAGGGTGAGGCAAATCTTGCTATAACAATTTTATCTTGAAAGAGAAATTAAAAGGTTATAAGAAAGTTTTGTAGGGAAGGAAACAAACCATAACTAGGGTGATTAGAGATGAGAAGCCCGTAGTTGGGGTTTCCACGTGATAATTATGTCTCTAAATGTGAGAGGGGTGGAGGGGAACTGAAGAGACAATCCCTTGAGAGGATGATTTCCTTTCATTGTCTCGATGTGATCCTGTTTCTAGAAACCATGGTATTAGGGGACAAAGCTATTGAATTTTTTACATCTCTACTCCCTATTTGGAATTTTTTTTCTCGTGATGCTATTGGATAGTTCAGGGGGCTAGTATATGCCTAGAACTCTTATTTTTCATATTTGAAATCCAGTATCTATGATGCATGTATTATATTGGAAGGAGAAGCTAGATATTTGAGTTTATTTCTAAACATAGTCAATTGTTATGACCCTTATTCAGAGAGAAAACTATTTTGGATTATGTAGGTGTGTTGACGGGCGAAATTGACCGTCCGTCAACTGGGAGAGTGGAACCGGTCTGGGGTTGTCTAAATAACCCAATCCGTTTGGAATGGACCACCCTGACAAGTTTAACGGCTCTGTTGGCCGCTCTAAGGTCTCCTAGTTGACGGACGGTCAGTTTCGCCCGTCAACAAATGGTGCTAGAAGGAGGGCCAACTGACAAGATGGCCTTGTAGGAGCCTTTACTTCAAATTTATTCAATTTTCCTCATGGCTCCCCAAATCACTGTGTTGGAACATGCTTTCAACTTCTCATTACCTGATGTTCCCAACGAGACAGTCTCTCGCTTGTCCAAACTCACCTTTGATGGTGAAGGCAAATTATCTGCTAAAGACCACCTTAAAAAGTTTTCGTGCAAGTGCATCAAACATGACATCTCAGATTTACAAGTTTTATGCAGACTTTTTGCTTTTACTTTTAGAGGTCGAATTAAACATTGGTTTGAATCCTTTCCAGCATGTCACATTTTTAATTGGTTTCAATTTGTAGATGAGTTTCTAGATGCTTTTGAAATTTATGATTTTGATCAATTATGTGAAGAATTTCATACTTCGCTAATTAACAACGATTTATCTTCAGAAAGATTTTTGACAAGAGTCTATCATATCCTCTGTAAATTTAATCTCGATGACATGACATTGGCATTAAATCTTTTCTGTGATGCTTACATCCCTTCCACCCAGTCATGTTCAATCACGAACGAAGAACCAATTGAAAATCCTATCACTCAACTGCCAGAACAATCTTCTTCGCGAGAAGAGGAAAATTCTTCCAATGATGTTGAACAAGCCAGGGATTTAGAATCCATTGATCCAAATCGGTTTTTCCTTTGAACCATTGTATTTTCAGACTAAGACTAATATGGAAGATGATTTATTTTTGGCTCAGGATGAATACCCTCATTCTTGTAACTCATGCTCTAATCAACATTTAAAATCAGTCATTGAAGAACACTTAAGTGACGAAAATCTTCATGAATGTTCTAGTACTCCCATGAATCTGATTAGAGAAGAAGTTACACAACTAGAAGAAGAAATTTTAAACCTTGATCTTCAAAATGCACTTTGTTCACAGGAAAGACTAGATGCTTGTCACATAAATTTTGAATTATCTATCTCACAAAAAGCAAATCTAGATGATCATATTATGTTAAGGAATTCGTCACCAAATCAGAGTAAGGGTTTTAAAGAAAGTGAAGAGAATTGTCTTGAGAATACCATTGTTGATTATCATAGTTCAAGAGATTCTTTTTATCTGCT
>JASDQU010683881.1:24573-45295 GCA_032191745.1 Picea mariana | reverse complement strand
TAAAGAAAGTAGCCAGGTTGATCAGAAGAAGAAGAAACGGAAAGAGAAGAAGAAGAAGAGCCCGAAAAAGACCAAGACCCCAACAACATCAGATGTTGGCTCTAAGAAACCAGTTACTGTTAATAGTACTGGGAGTGTTGATGAGATCAACAAGATTAAGAGAAACAATCCAAAACCAAATTCCCTTGCAGCCTTTGTAAGGGTGACCACTTTCTGAGGGATTTCCCCGGTCTTACCCGGGTCTTAGAAATGTGGTCCTCCACGTCATTGGCCTCTGTTGGTCATGTCGATGATACCCCATCACCTAGTGATGTTCAGGTTGGTAAGAAGAAGAAAACTGTCAAGTTCCCTTGCATGTTATATAAAGGTAATCATTACTCTCACCTTTGTCCTCGCATGGACGAGGCTTCTTCTCTTTTGATAAAACTTCAACTTCCAAAAGGTTATCATAAGCTTTCCCCCAACCCATCATTGGTTGATGGACTGGTCAATCCGATTCCATCCTCGGTTAGTCCGGTTGATCAGGTGGTCAATCTAGTTTCCTCCTCGATTGAACCACGAACCCAAATAGATGATCCAGTTCCATCATCGATCAGCCCCACTCTTCATCAAGAGAGTGACACCAAAGTGGTCGATTCGGTTCCAGCATCGGTCGATCCCATTCCTCCATTGCGGAATGTCAAAGTGATTGATCCAGTCCCTTCCTCGGTCAGTCCCACTCTTCCTCTAAAGAGTGCTAACGTGGTCTATCCAATTCCACCATTGGTTGATCCGATCCAACCATCGGTCGATCCTACTCTCCTTCTAGAAAGTAAACCCAATACTGCCCATGTTTTTCTCGTTAATACAGACTCTACCATGCCTGGGGGCATTCCTCCTCCTCCTGTGGAACCCCCTCCAAGTACTGAAGCCATAATTTTTGATTAGGGTGCACTAACTGGACCTCATCTTCCCTCTCACATTCCTTTCTAGATTACAGTACAGGTTCGTGGTCGGGACGTTCCTCAAATGTTGATAGATGAAGGTGCATCCATTAGTATTTTGTCTTCTGTTGCTTGGTACGCTTTGGGTTGTCCACAGTTTGCACCGGTTACACAAAATCTGTTAGCTTTTAACAGAAGAACTAGTCAACCTTTAGGGATCCTTCCTCAGTTTCCTGTAACTTTGGGAGGGAAAAATGTCTTTATCGATGTCATGGTAGTCCGAGACCCCTTGGATTTCTCTTTACTCCTTGGGCGGGATTATGTCTATGCCATGAAAGCTATTGTATCCACCCTTTTCCGTGTGATATCTTTCCCTCACGATGGAAGAATTGTGACTGTTGATCAACTTTCATTCATTGGCCCCGATTGGGTTACCTCCCTAAGTGGTTCTTATATGCAGACAGTATCACCCCTGCCGCATGTCAATTATGTGGCGTTGTCTCCCATGACCTCAACTTCCGATGATTTGGATCCGGTAGTTGACATGGTGATCTCTTCGGTAGGTTTATTGGAGTCGGATCTCCTTACCCCTGTCATGACCCACATGTTCCTTCCAGAGTGATTCTCTTCCATCCGACGAAGATCTCTTGGAAGCCATGACCGAGTTTTGTCCTTTGACATGGTATCCTTCCAGAGCATTATCCTCTCGGAAGCCATGATCAAGAACCAATCACGAGCATAGTTTCTCTTCTCTGTGGCAAGCTCGTTAAAAAATGAAACAGAGGCCACTAGCTTTCATGATGGGGGCATCACGAGCATAGTTTCTCTTCTCTGTAGCAAGTTCGTTAAAAAATGAAACAAAGGTCACGAGCATAGTTTCCTTTCTCTGTGGCAATCTCGTTAAAAAATGAAACAGAGGCCACTAGCTTTCATGCTGGGGGGCATAACGAGCATAGTTTTCTTCTCTGTAGCAAGCTCGTTAAAAAATGAAACAACAATCTAGGGATCGAACCCAGAACCCTGAGCATAGTTCTTTTCCTGTGTCAAGCTCATTAAAAAATGAAACAATCACCTCTCTCTTCAAGTTGAGTCTTTCGATGGATCTCGTAGATGTCAAAGTTGAGTCTTTTGTTGGGTCTCGTTTTTTGAACCTTCATTGCATCCACCTGTATCCTTTTTCTCCATCTAGCACAGAAATTGGTGACAACCTCAAAGTCGGTGAATGAATTGAAGCTTGGGGGGGCATGTCTCCAGTCTTTGATGATCATTCTGGAGTCAAGCCACTAGCTTTCAAACTGGGGGCATACCGAGCTTAGTCTTTGTTCTTTCTCGTGCTTGTAAATACATGAGAATGCAACCGGGTAAAATTTTATCTCTTTTTCGGACCCGTATGGATATGAACACATGAAAAAGGAACCCCCCTGAAGTCTCCTTTAAACCCTTTTCAGACTCTCTAAATATGAAAATATTGTCGAGTGATATTGCTTTCTTTCACACTCGTCAAAAGGTCAGAAAGAGCATCTTTCGAGCAATAGTTTAACCCTTTTTCGGTCTCGTTAGAATACTGTACGAAAAAGGAACTGAGAGAGTTCTCTTTTAAGTGTTTTTCCAAACTCTATAATCCCAAAAAACCTTCGAGTTTTTTATCTTTGGACTCGTTAAAGCACACATCGACAGACCCATATGGGAACGAACCCTTACTTCTTCCAGTTCGTTAAACAAAGGAAGAGGAACTTACCGAAGGTGAGTTATATCGAGCATGTGTTATACTCCTCGAGCTCATTAAATCAAAAAAGAGGTACTCATCTATCTGGACGGGGGAAAAATTGAAAGGAACAAGCCAAGAAGTCTCTTGAGAACATCATCCAGCACATCTTAGAGTCACCCTTGAACACGACACTTTGTCATTTTGCACATATCATAATCCACTGAACCTCTGCACTGAGCCAATCCTTTGAGTTTCCTTTCACTCCTTTGAGTCACCCGACGCAAGTCACGGTGCCCACTGCATAGTTTTGGTCCATGTCATGTTTTGTTGTGGTGCCTCAGTGTTCAAGGGAAGTATCCGCCTCGAGAGTCAGCCACCCCAAATATCTTGCCTCAAAACCTATGTCAGTCCATGTCCATTTGATCTACCAATTACATCTCCATATCTGTTTCGTGTCATTGATGGGAGATACATTAAGGCCCTCCCTCAAAGAGTCTATTCCTGTCGACTCCAACACATTATCCAGGAATCAGACTTAGAAACCAGTTGGTACTTTGGGACCTGCATGCCTCAATGGCAGGCCTCCTCACATTCGACAGTTGGTTGACATCATTGACCGCTGATCGAATGATTCCATGGATGTTCGACCTCAGCTCATCTATTCACATTCGCTGTAATGTACTAGGGTACCTTGGGAATCATTGACATTAATGGTGATTTCCCTCGCACTTGTTAATGGTTCACACCATTGACCGGTAATCAAGTGGTTTCTACCATGTTCGACGTCAAGACATCTATTCACATGGTCAGATTCATGCCATATTGGGATTAGTAAGAAGACCCTAGGTTGAGTGATCACTTTGATATATGCTTTGCCCAGGCTGCGAAGGAATTTCTATTGGACAAAGAATGCATGCATTGTTACATAGATCCACTTTGTATTGGTCGTGGCTATGTCTTGTCACCTCGTAGATCCACTGTGTATTCTTCGTGGCTACGATCAGTTCATGTCATACGAGTATAGATCCACATTGTATCTTCAGTGGCTATACCCTTTTATCAATACAATTATGGATCTGCAGTGTATACTATGGCTGCCATATCTCAAATCTTGATCATCCAAGCATAGGTATGCATGCCTTGGGTTTTGAAATATGTCATGATAATTGTTGGATGTTTGTGTGTAGCTTTCATCAGGTTCTCCGAGTCTATACCCTTGCTTGAGTATCTACAAAGTATTTCAGTTATTAGTTGGCATCTTCTAACTTCATACTTTGGGGGGCATTCTATTACACGTCAAAATTGCTCAGCTGGATAAGTGTCGCATTATCCCTCTCAATTGTCGTAAGTGTCGCATCTTCCCCACAACTTTCGCAAGTGTCGCAAGTTGGTCACTAGTGTCGCAAAGGATGTTCAGACATACTATCATGATAACGACACTAAGGAGACACTTATAACATCTCACATGACTGATTTGAAGGAGGAGAACTGATCTACTGAAGTCAAACAACCTTTTTCCATCTGAAAGCACCCAAAAAACTGAGTTTTGGAGAGGAGCGCTCCCCCTTACACTATCTCGGAGCGCCGACGCTCTCCAATACACTGTCAGGGAGCATTATAACGCTCCCCTCGCCCTTTTAAGAGAGTGCTATAGATTTTGAGAGCACTGGCACCCCCTAAAGCTTACTAGGGAGCGCTATAATGCTCTGATGGCCCTTTTGAGGGAGTGCTACCTATTATGGGTGGTTGTTAAGATGTTGAGATGAATGGGGGAAGAATCTTTTCATTCGTGGAAAGTAGTTGGATTCGAATCCCTAGTCCAGCCATGATCCTAGGGCAGATCCTCAACTGAAGGAGGAAAATCCTCACCTTCCCCAAGGATATCTCAACATTGTTGAGCCTCTCCAAGGCTATATAAGAAAGCTTTCTAATGGTGAAAGGGGATGGGAAATGCAGAATTACACCAAACTTATGATCTCATAAGTGGTGGGGAAGAGATGAATAGGTGAAACTTATGATCTTGGAGGAAAATTACAGTCAGCCAAAGCAAAGTGATCAGTGAAGCTGATGTTATCCAGGTCGTGGATCTTTCAGGCAAGGGTTAGACGAAGAGGAGTTGACGAAGCTGTCGCATTCACATCTACGATTGTAAGTACTGCTGTCATTATTCTCATCAATATGACACGCTTGGCCTGTTTCTTTCTAGTTTGTGTCTGATGTCACATGAACTTATCATTTAGTGATAGATTTGTTTTCAAGCTAATATCAATAGAGTAGGAAGTGGTCGTACCTTGTTTTGTCTACAGAACTCAGCGAGAAGCAAAGGATTGGAGCGCAACTTAGAGCGTGCAGGGACAAACGTCGATAACAGGTACTTCTATCATCCTTCCTTCTCATGTGTTAGTTTAGATAGATTTGAAAGAAATTCAGTGTCCATGTTAAGCACTTTTCTGTCTAGGGTTAAGGTCAAGCTCTAGAGGTCGATCTACTTGTCCGCAGGCAGATTTTCCTACAACATTGAGCCATCTAGCCCACAAGTCTGTCTGTCAATTTGTATATCGTGGAACTCTGGGTGCTATTTGTAGGACACAGAACAATAGAGGCCCAATTTTGAGCCCCCCAGCCCAAGAACTCGCGATCCAAAAAGTGGCTAAGTATGGAATGAGGGATCCGTACATGCTCTATAAAATCTCATGTCCATAATTTACAAATGTATATATTTAGTATGTATTACTCGTTTCTCAAAAAATTTCTAGGTGCGGAAGTTGGCGAATACACGTGTTCAGATTTCCATTTACTTTTATATCACTAGCCCGACTGACTGCTTCCCCGTTTCATATTGTACAAACGTTCTGGATCGCTATTTTCCCAATACACGAATTTTTCTTTTAAATAAGATATTTAACATCCTTTAATAATTTTATGTAATTAAATTGTACAATATTAATATTTAATACTAATAATTTAGTATTGAATATAGCCCTGGAGTCCGTCTGTCAATTTGTATATCGCGGAACTCTGAGTGCTATTTGGAGGAAACATAACAATATAAGTGCAATGTTGAGCCAGCCAGCCCGCAAGTCCATCTGTCAATTTGTATATCGTGGTACTTTGGGTGCTATTTGTAGGACAAAGAACAATAGAGAACCCACGATCCAAAAAGCGGCTAAGTATGGAATGTGTGATCCGTACATGCTCTATAAAATCTTATGTCCATACTTTATAAAAGTACATATTTAGTATGTATTACTCATTTTTCGAAAAATTTCTAGGTGCTAAAGTTGGCGGATTCACGTCTTCAGATTTCACTTACTTTTATATCACCAACCTAACCGGCCTCTTCCCCATTTCATATTGTACAATTATTTTTTTTCTAATTAAATTGTACAATATCAATATTTAATATTAATAATTTAGTATTGAAAATAATGTTTTTAGATAATTTTATCTAGTTGATAGGGATCACCATCCGTAAACAATCGCAATCTTGAGCCCACCAGCCCTAGAGTCTGTCTGTCAATTTCTATATCATGGAAATTTGAGTGTTGTTTGGAGGACAAAAAACAATAGAAATGCAATGTTGAGCCAGCCAGCCCGCAAGTCCGCTTGTCAATTTGTATATCGTAGAATTCTGGGTGCTATTTGTAGGGCACATAACAATAGAGGCCCAATTTTGAGCCCGCCATCTCGAGAAATCGCGATCTCCAACCGACCATTTCCCTATTCCATACTAAGCCACTTTCCCGAAATTATGCAAATATACAAACCGGTCGCTGAACTACCCCATAACGCCCTCTTCTGTTTTACACGTTTTGCAGTAAAAAAATTCGATACATAAAATTTGACCGTGGGACACTCGCCTCTCCTGAGTATCCCCCATAACCCTATTTTGAATCCCATCCAACAGCTTTTCATACCTTTCCATTCGTTCCCTTCTCTCCCTCGTCTCCCCAACCTTAGCACTTGTCTATAATAAAAAAATGTTTTTATATATATAGTACATTTTGCACTGAAAACTTCCAAGACATACAATTTGACTGTCAGGTCCTCATGTCTCCTATGGAACTATTATCACCCCATTTTGAAGCATGCTTGTCCACTTTCCATACTTCACCATTTCTTCAAATTTCTTCCATGGATCGTCGGGTTGGTGGGTTCAAGAAATATCCAATTCCTAATCGTTGTTTCCTGTGCCTGCACCCTTTTTCAATTAGCAATTAGCAATTATATATAAGATCTTATTTCTAGGTATGCAATTAGAAAGCGTTAATGCTACACTAGGATTTGAGGAAATCTCCCATTAATACGCATAAAACCAAAATTTCTGGATGGTTATATTATCCCTTTCGAGTGTTAATTTCAAACATCATGGAATGTCAGTTGCGCGTTGTCGGGTTGGTCCGTTCACGAAATATTCAATCTTCGATTCCAAAAACGAGTCTAACCGACTATCTCCCATCGTCATACTTAGCCACTTTCCTAGAATTTTGCAAATATACAAACCAACTGCCAAACTGCCCCATCATGCTCTCTTTCATTTTACACGTTTTGCAGTCAAAACTTTCAATACATAAAATTTGACCGTGGAACACTTGCCTCTCTTGAGTATCCCCTGTAACCCTATTTTGAATCCCATCCAACCGCTTTCAGACCTTGCCATTTGTTCCTTTCTCTCCCTCATCTCCGTGACCTTCATACTTGTCTATAGTAAAAAAAAAAAATGTTTTAATATATATATATATATATATATATATCTTGTTTCTAAATATGCAATCACAACATTTAATTCTAATAGCTCATTGTGCATGAACCATATATATTTTCATTGATGGGTGAAAGGGTCGAGGATATATCCTATTAATATGCATTAAACCAAGATTTGTGGGGCGTTATATTATCCCTTTCGAGTGTTGATTTCAAAATCATGAAATTTCGTTCACACATCGTCGGCTTGGCACATTCACAAAACCTCCAATGTTTAATTTCTCTTCGTCATACCTTCCACCTACGTACTTATAAATATTCAATAAGTAAGATTTATTGCTAACAGTTCATAATGCACCACCCATACGGATTGTCATTAATAAGCGAAAGGCTCGAGGAGCTTTCCCATTCACAAGCATTTAACCAAGATTTTGCAGAGAGTTACATTATCGGATCCAACTGTTCATTTCAATCATCGTCTGGAGCAAACCAACGTTCTCATAAACCTATGGCATCAGCTCGATAGTAGTTCTGTGGAGATACAGTGAACATCTTCGGGCGCGAGGACCAGAACTTCCAGTGGTCCAGGGCATATTCTTATTACTCAACCCCTGCCGCCCATAACCAAGTAATTTGGATCTCTGGGATTTCTCATGTAGGTTGTGTGCCTAAAGTTTTTGATTGTAAGGAGCTGGTCTCTTGGTGCGCCAATAAATTTATTTCAGACAAAATAATTATTCCACTGTGGGACCGCTCTTATGTTTCTTTGTCACCTTGGGTCTTCTGCCAGATGTTAAGATTGTCGGAGCCAACATTGATGTTAAGAGGAGAAGATTGCAAACAGTTCCTAGCAAAGCATAATAATGGGTTGGACCTCTTGCCCCATTTATTGGAAGACTTGATTGTAGTTCTTGAAGATATCACAAGCTTCTAGGTTAGTTCATTTAGAAATCCATTCAGTGAAATTGCCTGGCTATTTACAAGAATAATGGGATAGAAGTCCACAACAACTGTTTCTCGGATGGCTCTTTATATTTTGTATTTCATAGTCATAGAACAAGCCATTTTTTATTAGGGCAAGTTAATTTCCCATGAAATTTATTCCCAATTGTCAAGCTTCAAAAGGGAAAAGAAATTTTATATGTCATCCTACTTAGTTTTTGCGATAGCACATTGCTGCCATTTTCTAGAACTGTCTATGTCCAAGAATGTCAACTGGGAATTTGACCGAGTAACGTTCTGGTACTAGGCCTTATGGAAGCACAAGGCTTCCCACTTTTTTTATGAGGTTTTTAATGGCTTTGTGTTTGTTTTCAAAGTTTTTTTGTTAGGAGAAGATGCTCCCCACATATCTGAATAGGCATTCAGTTTTTTGGACAGGAAGGGGACAATTGAACATTTGGATAATTACACTGTGATAAGGATTTTTGGTTCTAGGGAAAAACCTGCTCTCCTTCCATGTCACATTACGGACATAATGTTTGTTGCAGAAGTAGAACGACAATACAACTATTGGTTGCATCTATTCCAAGAGAAGAGAAAAAATAGTTCATTCATCTACCTTGGAAAGTCAGGGACTTTGTGTTGAAAAACGTCAACAAAATTGACGAATTCGTAGTGCATTCTAGCAACTTCAACCTGCGATATGCTGAAAGCCTAAGAGGGTTTGACACTAATAAAAATTTTCGACAACATTTACAAACACTTGGCTTTGGTGATTTTTTTTTCAAAAAACACCTATCAAAAAGCAGAGACACTGGTGGGAACGCTCCTTCTTCTGATGCCAATGACCTAGACACATTGCAAAGAAACACTAAATTTTACATGCAACAGGGGAAAGGCCCCAGTGACAAGAGTGTTCAATTGACGAATAGCACTCCAAAAAGTATGACATCCTAGAGCATCGCTCCAATGGCCCACCACAACAACAAAGAAACTCAAATTTCTTCAAACGAAGGAGGAGATAATGACCCTTCTCACTCTAAAATTGATATTTCTCACAAGCTTCTAGTAGATAAGAAGAGAAATAAAAATGTGGGACAGGCAGAAGAGCCGGAAATTCAGAGTGAGAACATGGAACTTGAGCCTGATCTGGATAGCATGCTCCTCTACCTTGATAATCCCAAAGATGCCATCCAGCATAGTCGTCCAATGGACATATCCGATACCAAAAGTTTTGACGAAGATGAATCCTTCATCTTCTAGAGCATTGTTTTTGATAACCAGTCCAAAAAATCGATTATTGAAAATAAAAATTTAAAAAATAAGAAAGGAAAATCTCGTTCAGAGGTTAACCTTGTGAACATGCGGTCGTCCCAAAATTGTCCACTTCACATAGTTAGCAGATATGCACTTCATTATTCCATTGGAGGCATTGAGGCCGAGAATGCCAGACTGAAGGACCGGGTCAAGGAATTGGAAGAGCCTTTGATTCTTATGCCATTGCTTTCCAATCCTTTGGCAATAGCCATGCCTGCCATGCCTACAACCAAGTTAAAAGGATCCTCCAGTCTCCTCACATCTTGTAGAGGATATGTGGAGAATAATATCAAGAAAAGAATGGAACTAGTTACTGAGGCATGGGAAACATCACAAACCATGAATTCCCTTGGAACCAGGGCACATAGTTTTCTCCAACATTTGTAGGCAGAGTTAAAATATGAAGAACATTTCTATCTAAACACAATCCTTCCTTTTGGCACCATTGTCAACAACATGACAGAAACAAAAAGAAGACAACAAGATCTTCCATCCAAAAACCAGATCGGTCAATTAAATGCATGTTGGAAAGAAAAAGTGAAGATCCTGCATCTCATTGTTCAGTCATGTGAACAAGCCATATCAAAGAAAGAAAAAATATTCATAAGGCTATCCAGAATAAACTTAGTGGGAAGTACCAACGACTTCCAATACCCCAACTTAATCGTCAACTCCTTGCCCTTAACTAGGCAAGACTTCGATAAACAGGTTGATATGTTTAAGGTGTTGTCTCTGGAAAATTTTTACAGGATCCTTGAATATGGTCAAGATCACGTCAACGACTGGCTAGTCGACTATTCAGTACAGAATGAGGAAATTGATCAGGCTCTGTGTAATCTTTCTATCAAGTTCGGGGAATTATAAAATGAAAATTTCAACATAAAAATCCGAATGATATCAACTTCACCCCAATGAGAAGCTACATTGAAGAATGTCTTGAAAGGGAATTGAAGCAGGCTGTCGACGAAAGGCAACAGACAGTTTCCATGATTCCAACAGTCATCGACGATGTCAATGAAAATGTATACGCAAGAGAGTAGCAAAAGGGGTCATATGTACCATCACTGTAATTCTACTGATCGCATCCTGTTTTGTTTATCAACCTAGCTATTCCACTTTTTTAATTATAAATGTTTAGCCAAAGACTGATACCTTTCGATTTTTTTTCCACGTATTGCACTCTACCATTGCCCACTTCTTATTTCTACAGTATTGTTTCTTGTACATATTTCTCTTATGGTCCGTGGGAGCCCCAATCCCAGTCTATATGAAAAATGCATTGAAATCTCCATGGATATGTAACAAACTTTTATTTTTTAATATATTTCAAATATAACTATTTTTTTATCTCCTTTTATATTTATGTCCTCATACATTTTTATCTTTCACCAGTCTATATGAAAAATACATTTAAGTTTCTAGGAACTTGTAATTTATTTAGTATATTTCAAACTAAACTGCTTTTTTATCTCCTTTCATATTTGTGTCATCATAAATTTTTATCTTCCACTATGCACAAATTCTATTTTGTTCTATGCTTTCAAAAAATAAATGGGTCTCTAGAGGCCACCTGTCATTTATTGCATGGATACCACATGTGCTTCATGCTGCTTGCCACATCTCTGCTACAATTTCCATCTACCTCTGCTACTTTTTCCTATCCCAATTCAATCCGGCAGAGACTACGCTTCCACACGACCTTGTTTTGTTTTATGTTTTGTAGAGAAAACAAGCATATTTTCCATAATTATATGTAGGATTCAAGCTTGCAGAAGTATCCATACACCTGGATGGAATAAATAATACTCGGGATCATAGAAAGGTTTAAAACATGATCACGTACGAGTTCGAATCTATTATTAACCGTCGATTAGAAGAATTTTGGAATGCTTGGATCTTTTGTGCATTTTCTTCAATGTTAAAATATTCAAGCATTTGAGTTTGAAATATATGATTACCATCCACCAAGTGATCTTGATTTTTCGTTGTATATTTCAGATACAAAGAAAGAGATTATATCATGTGCACATCCAAGCCCAAAATGCAATTATAACCATTGATGAGCCTTGTAGAGGAAGAGCACAAATGGAAGAGAAATTATTATATGGAGCCTTGCAATTATTATTGTTTATAAAGGAATGAGAAGAAGATTAAAACTATCACAAGGAAGAACGTATCGACTGATCAAAATGTCTAAATTAAACTTTTATCATTAAACATATGATAATTTTTCATTGGTTCTGGTCTCAAGTTATTTTTACATTGATTGCACACCGAGGAGGTCGCCAAAGCTTCCAAGTAGTCGTGGTTATTGTGGCCCATTATTTATTTCACACAAGTAGTCGTAGCATGGGATTTAATACAATTATCTTATGTGCAGGAAATCATCACACCCATGCCACATTGATTCTTGCAGAAGAAATTGGATTTTAAGACAAGATGCACTCTTCTCTTGCTCAATGGATATCATTAGAAATGAAACTAGAAGTGCATGATGTCTCCTTCTCTTATATTTACCCCACTGGTTAAATGTCGCTCTACAACACCTTTGAATCGAGATCGTGGTCTTTAGACTTTCACACGAGTTTTCAAATTAAGCTGCCATCACAAAGGAAAAGAATAGAGCAGGGTTAGAAAACTCTAATATCCTTAACACATGCTACAGATCAGCTATATATATATATATATATTAAGAGGATTGTTGATATCTTAGAGGACAAAACTTAATATTACAATGAACAACAAGAAAATAATACAAAGATAGTCTTATAACCAAATTGGTGGAAAACACAACAATGTCATATTTGGATCAATATGATATTTTCATCATGGCTTCAACATCATGTTACACATCAAAATTCCACACTTAAGTACCTCACCCTAAATTTCGCAAGTGTTGTAGAAGTGTCACATACACTGGCACCATGAAATAACATTTGTCACAATCCCAAGTCAATGTGGAGTAGAAATATATTATATGAAGGTCAAAATACTATGTGCACATGAATTATTTATTAATATTCATAAAAACAAAATTAATTTAGTGTGAGAATCCACCTCACATTTAGTTTCCTAATATCAAGGAGAGGTTGATAATCTCATGGATGGTTGAGATATTTTCTCAAACCCAAATCCTAATTTGGTGGATCTTGAGAGATATTTCCTCCTTAAAATCCTTGAGAGATATTTTCTCCCTAAAATCTTTGAGAGATTTTTTCTCCCTAAAACTCTTGGAGATCCCATTTTAGTGGATGTAATGAGTGATATTATCCATGGTGGTTAAGCCTCCAAATCCTATACAATGAGGTATTTCCATGGAGAAGAAAAGGAAGATTAGAGGTATCAAACCTTTGATTTTGGAGATAGACAAAAATATCAAACTTATGATCTTGGGATTCATGCAAGGGTATGAATGAGGAGAGATTGGAGGAGTGTTGCATCATCATCCATGTTTGTAAGTATTCTCTTTGGGTTCTCATTGTAATATACTTGGAATATTTCCTTCAATCTTGTGTATTATTGCATGTGCTTGTCTATTGTTCCTTCAATCTTTGTATATGAATTTGTTTGATCTAATATTGTAGAGTAGGAGTTCTTTGTTTCTCTTTTATGTCTATTGTGTTGTAGGAATTTTGTTGTGCTAGGGAGTTTGGAGATCAATCTCGGACTGGAAGCAATGAGGAAAAACTTCGAAACTAGTTGCATCACACCTTTTCTCCCTCTTTCTCTTTCTGATTAGTTAAACTAAATTCAAAGGTAGGTTAGTGTCCAATTGTGTTTTTCTTTCTTATTTTAGGGGTCAATAATCCAAGAGAAAGTTCACATGTCCACAGGGGAATATTTCTGTAACAGAAATTGGCAAATCCACTGGGGAAGGGCATTGACTTGTCTTTCCTTGGATCGTATGATATTTTGCCCACCTTTAGATCTTATTTGATGTTTGTTTCTTATATACTTCTCTTTCTCTCTTCTTCATTGAATATTTAACTGAGTCTTTGGAAAATGTTTCTAAATTTTAAGCCTTATTTCTGAGTTTTTGGGAAGGGTAGCGCTCCTCTACTATGTACACCAGAGCGATGATCTAGGATCAATGCTCCCCTATAGTGTATATGAGAGCACTATAGCACTTTGTCCCTTTGGAAATAGGAGCGTTGATCTCCTTTTCTGGGTTTTTCTTCCCCTTTCTGCTCACTTTTTCTCAGTCTAATCCTGAGGAGATTTTTCCTCAGAGATCTCTGAATACTCTTGACTTTGTTTTGCTAAGAGTTGGCCATTTATAATTCATTTTTGTTTATGCTTTGATTTTGAAAATTTTATTTTAGTTGTGGTCCACTTGGTTTAACAATATCCCTTGGTTCTTTTTGCCTTTCGAGTTTATCTGATCTTCATCTCGTAAAGCTTTCAGATTACTTGACTATTTAGGGTTGTTCATCAATTAAGGTTTCAAAAGGTTGCTTGGTATTGAGTCCTCTTGTCTTCATTTGAAACATCTCACTTTTTGGATGATTAGGATCTTATGACAACCTATCTTGATTTTTGTTTTTTGTTGCTCATCATTTGAGGATTTTCATGAGTGTTTGTTTTCTTTCTCTTTTGCATCATTGAGTTCTTGATTGAACAGGGTATCTCCTACTTTTTTTCTTTCAGTTCTCATCACTTTGAGTGTGCTTTGTTTCATTGTTTTTTTGCCTCATAATTCTTTGTTTCAAACTTAGATCTCTTTCATTTGAAAGTTAAGAAGTGAAAACGTTTCATATCTCCTTGCATGGTTAATCAAACAAAGAAAATTTGCATTCATTAGGAAGTTTATGTTAAGAAAAAAAGTTAGTTTTGCATGTGCATTTTGATTTTCATAAACATTTTCTTGGTAGTTTGGCATCATATTGATCCCAGAAATTGAAAGTTGCATTGTTTTGAGTGCTTTCTTGTATTAAGAAGAATATAACTCTTCTCCTTCCCATACTTAGAATTCATCGAAATAAAGAAAGGTATATCATTATTTTTCATTATTTTGGAGTCGATTCTTTTACTGTTGGCCCTCGACCAATTTTTGGAGAACCTTGGTCATGTTTGACCATTTTTGGGACTTTGACAGATTGGTCAAAGAAGAAGCGCCAGGCAAAGTGGAGATCGTAGGATCTCACCCCCTTTTGTGGGATTTTTGGGTTTAGGGTTTATGTAACGAGTATGGGATGTCGGCCCATGGGTCTTACCCATGTTTAGGCCCCTTTTGTAATATATAAATAGATAGTTAGGCGATGTAAGAAGGAGTCGGTTGTAAGCCAGTGAGCTAAGTGCAAATAGTTGTAAATTCTTTGTGCATAATGTGCATTGAGAACTTGCAAAGCTAAGTGCAAGTGATTGTAAGAAGGCTCTGTGATATGCCAAACTCGAGGAAGGAGGATCTGGCGAGGTGCACACAGATCTCATTTCCTATGCGGAGTTGGATTTGTGGCTTTGTGCATTCAAAGAAGATAATGAAGAGAAGAAGAGTTGGTGGACGTAGCCCCACGTTGGGGGTGAACCACTATATCCCGTGTTATGGTGCTTTGTGTTATGTTGTTCATGTGGTTGTGTATTTGTTTGCTTAGTGATTATTCTGGATGAATGTTTGATGCTTAGTGATATGAATGAATGCTAGATCTGATCTATTTCTATATGTTAAGTTCTTGGATGTGCTATATCTTGTCGAGTATTGTGTTTTTCTGTAATTAAGGTTTTACCT
The DNA here is from genome assembly GCA_032191745.1 of Picea mariana. Classification (NCBI taxonomy): domain Eukaryota; kingdom Viridiplantae; phylum Streptophyta; class Pinopsida; order Pinales; family Pinaceae; genus Picea; species Picea mariana. Next base: position 29,976 of record JASDQU010683881.1, on the reverse strand, counting down.
ACGATGTGAATATGGTTTAAAGACTAAGGAATGTTAAAAAATAAGTGATATGTTAAATCATTGTGATCACAGATCTATGTCCCAGCTAGGTTGTAGACACTTGAGTCCTGCAACCCCCCCTGCCTCTACCTTGAGTGAGACTTCATCTGCTTCGCAGGTGTTTTCGAAAGGGACAATAGTTAGGATTTTTTTGGTGCGTTATTGAAGCATTGAACCCTAGGTTTTCACCTGTGCCAACAAATGGTTCCATTTTCGAGACCTGAAACCGTGATTGCTAGGAACTGAGGAAAAGAGAAAGCTCTATGTGTAGATCTGTTGTTGTAGTGCACAGTACTCTAATTGAATTGTGAAGCTCTGTGCCAAGAAGAGAAGTTTGATCTGAACAAAAGAGGTAAGATATTAAAGCTTGGTGCTCTGATAAAAGTAAGATAAGTGGAAATTTTTGTTTCGAAAGAATGGATCTAGGTATATTTGATAGAATTTGTCCTAGTCTGAAAACTAGGGAACAACTACAAGAAAGAAGATGTGATATGAATAGATCTGATAGAAATAGTGAAAGATATGTTATTCCTATGCATAGAAATAATTGTTGGACTAACAAGTGGATGCAGGATCCTAGAAAGAAATTTTTACAGGTCTATCACTGTGATCCCAGTGCGCAGTACAGGAAAGGTTGGGGATCATTTAAGAGAAAATGGGGATTAACTCTTTGTTATAGTTGCAGAATACTAGGACATCTTGCTAAGGAATTCCCTGGTAGAAGTCCTATTTGTCTTTGTTGTAAAGATACTAGACATGAAGTTTTGGATTTCCCTAGAATGATTGCTAAAGTTGAGAAGATGAACATGAGACAAGAAAACCACGAGGAAGGTCAAGAGACTAAGAATATGATAAAGAACCAGAAAGAATCAGAGGCTATATTATTGTAGATGAAATAAACATTGAATGATCATAGAGACATCAGTTTATCAGAGATTTTAAAAGAGAAAGAGTGCATAGAAACAAGAATAAGAGACTTTGACATAGACTGTGTATTGGATGCAGAAACACATGAGAACATTATTCCAGAAAGTACTTGGGAAATTTTGGGAAAGCCTGTTATGATTCCTTCATTGGGAGGAATAGGATTGTTTAAAGGAAAGATGATAACCCTATGTGGAAGACTTACTCATGTACCTATGATTTCTCATGGAGCATCGACAAAATAAGAATTTGAGGTGATTAAGTTTGTTGAGAACAATGCCCCTTTTGCACTTTTGTTAGGAAATACTTGGATCGAGAGAGATCAGATCCAAAGGAAAGAAGAAGAGGTAGCCATACAACAGAAAAATAAATAATTAAGGGATTTCATGGCTAGGAAAATAGCGAGACTAATACAAGAACAAGAGGACAAGTCAAAGCAAATGAGGGCTAGAGACTTAGCTGTGAAAGTTGAAAGAACACAAGAAGGATTAAAGAACCTATCCATGCATGAGAGTAGAGCACCTACTCCAAAAAATAGTAAGAGAAGAAGTATTATCCTCAAACCTTGTGGAAGATCCTCAGCGTGCGAAGTTACTATGATAAGAAAATATAATAACAATAATGTAAAAAGGAATCCAGAGACGCAGATCACTGGAAATAAAGCAAGAAAGCTCAGTAAGAAGAAATCAAAGCTAGAAAAATTGCAAAAGATTCCAGAGAGGACTTCACATAAGGAAGGTTTGCAGAACTTGAACCTCTACGAATAGCAGAACAACACTGACTGACACTTCGCAGCGACGAAGAAATATGACCGTTGGAGGCATCCTGACTGTTAGAAAGACACTCCAAAACGTCTAGAACACAATTATTACCAGAAATATCTCTATTGGACCGTTGGGACTGTTGGTGCAATTATATGCATAATATATTACCAAACATAAATTATCAACCGGGATTCATAATCAGTAGAGTTGATGCACTATATGTGACGATAAAAAATAGGTTCCTATGTCTGTTTAGTATAGATTAGATAATAAAACCATTTAGAAACCAACACACTCTTAAAAATAACAATCTTCACACAACTCGAAAGATGGAAAACAAAACTCATAAACAAGCAAAATCTCTTGCACAGGTGATGGACATGTTCATTGATGGCTCATGAAAAGAAAAGATGAACTTTGATTCTATCTCTTAGAGCAACTAAACTAACAAGTGGGATGCTCCATTAAATCTCATGTATGGTAAAATACGGAGATCCAACCATTCCTGCATTACCACACTTTGCAACACATTCGAATAGTGAAATCAAACAAAATAACATGAAATCAAAATAACAGGTACATGAAATGATAATCTACACTAACAATTTACAATAATCTTACCAAGATGGATCGGTGGCCCTTGCCGATGCCAACATGGAAGCTTTTAGATCAACAGATGATAACTTCTGAGAGAGAAAAAATCATTGATTCCAAACTTGCATTAATCTTCAACAGGTAGGTTTACAAAAGGAGTCTCTTCATGAATCCAATCTACATCATAACAATTCTCCTCAAGAACCTATCTCATAACAATTCCCTTAATCTACATAATAATAATTCTTCTCCTCTTAGTATACATAATAATGATTCTCATCCCCCCCCTGATGAAGAGAAGGCACTCTCTTTTATACACAAGAGCTTTGAAAAGGAGATAAACATCTCATAATTACAGATCCACTTTTCTCTCAACCCATTTCCCTTTATTACAAAATACAGTCCCTTCAAATCCTCACACATATCTCTCATATATCTTGGATAAGATATGACAACCAAATATCCATGATCTTCTCCTTGGATTAGTATTGAATTATCTCCTCACATCTTGAAATGGTGGAGGAAGTATTCGATAAGTCACATATTCCTACACATGATAGAGCTCACACATTTTTGAGATATATATGAAAGCATGTCAATTTTCTAATATTTAATCACAAATTCCCTTTTAATACTAAAATAAATGATTTGGAAAATAATAAGGTTTAAGCCATATTTAATTATGAAAATGGTATCATGAAAGGTTAATGGGGCGATGAAATGTGAAGAAAGATGAAGGGAAAGGTTGATGGATATACGACATTTCTGAGTCCCAACATACCCCCCAACTGAACTTGTTTCATGTCCTCATGCAACTGTGCATGGATCTTCTCAAGAAATTTTGGCATCTGAATTTTGTCTTTGAGTGATGATAATGAATATTTCCAGGATGGGATTTACATGAGTAACAACTGACATTTTCTTATGGTTGGTTCTTGTGTGACAACCATGAATATAGAGAATGTTGGTTCTTGTGTAAACAACATTCATTTTGTTATTTTTTCTCTTGTCGTTATGATTAAAATTAATCCTTTTACTTGCTGGAATAGATAAGCTATCAATGTGCATAAGGAAGCATCACTGAGTATAAGAAAGCTCTTTTTTGCATATTTGTGAATCATGCCAATATGTATATCAATGCTTATGAATCAAAGTGCAACAGAGTATCATTGGAAGAAAAAATGTTGGTAAATGGTAAATGAGACAAAAAATGGAATGGTAGTGGAAAAATGGAGTAATGATAGCGAATATAGTCCCCCCCCCCCCAAACTGAATTGGTTGTATGTCCTCATGCGACATGGTCTGAGTCATAGAAGTGAAAATAAAATGGATCATGGTGAGAGATTTTTCCAAATTCATTCACTCTAGCATGTAAGGAATTGCATGATTAAAGAGTAGAAAACAACATACCTCCACTTACCCAAAATGTTGATGAACTATGAAATAGGAATATGGATGATGCGGCTGCTGGAGCATGTAATATGTCACTATTACAGGATCATGTGAAAGGTGACTGCTGCTATAGTTGCGACTGCTTTCACTACTAGATCAAAGAATGTGAAGTGGAGGAATCTGAATTGCTACTGATGAATCATGGAAAAGAGGAAGTAAGGAAGTGGAACTGTAATACTCTCATATAGATGAATTTATGCTGCTGTAACTACTGAGGAGTCATGGAAAAGTGTATAGTCTTCAACCACTTCTAAATTCGATGGTACAATTCTAGTCATGTGAATGAATGTGTCGTTGTCGAGCATGAAGAGAAGTCATTGGATTACCGACCATTGATGAATGTCGTTATCCAATGCGAGGCAACTCATCATTGATGTCAATGAGTGCCAAGGTACCTGAGTACATCTTGCGATGTGTGAATGAATGAGTTGATGTCGATCCCCTTGCAAGATCTGGTGATCAAGGGACAGTGATGTATTCCCATGATTGTCAGCGAAAGAACTTGCCATTAAGGCATGCAAGCCTCTAAGTACTCAAAAGGGACTCTATTCTATATCCCAAATAAGGTGTTGAGGTCGATGGGGCAAGACTTCTTAAAATGTGGGCCTTAAGGAATCCCACATCAGTCAACGTAAGTTTGTAAAAAGATTGGTAGGACTATAAATGAAAAGATCTCAGTAGCAACAATGTGTATGAAAAAGAAAGCAGGGTAAAGTAGTTGTCAAAAGGGAACTGAATGGTTTTATTTGCAAGGTAAAATGAATAGAAAAATAGGAAAGAGATGTATGTGACTTAGAATGATAGGCGTGTGCGAAGTCATGAAGGATAAGGAAATGGAAGATAGACCTCATCACAGGGATGACCAATGCGCTTTGAAGGAGAGATGCGGGGAAAGAATTCATGACGTGGAATGGTTGTATGGATGGTTTCTTATGTAACTGCAAATATCATGAAATGTATGAAGATCATCTCCTTCAAAGTGTCCAACAAGGCATGTTTCACGGAAAGAGTTTTTGATTCTTGAAAATCACTTCGTCATGAGATGCACTGGCTGTGAACTTGAAAAAGCTTAGTACAATTCTTGCACAAAAACTTGTGAGAAGTTTGAAAAACATAATCATGGAGAAAGAAGTACGAATGTAGCAAAAGAAAAGACATTTTTACCTATTGTTGTTGCGTGCTAGATTCTTCTGCCAATTTCTGTCAAAGTGACTTCAGGAAAACAAATTAATGTTTAAGCGTAAATGCATGTTTGGATATTGTGTCCAAGGATGAGTGATTTGGCCATTTGCAATTTTGATTTTTATAATTTGTTTGCAAAATTTTTGTTATTTATTTTATTTTATATTTTTTTATTTTTATTTTTATTATTATTTTTTTTTATGTCACCTAATATTTTCTTTTTAATTATCATTATTATTATTATTTATATAACAAAACAAACTAAAATAAATTTACTTTTATTATTATAATTAAACAAATAAAAATAAAAATAGGACTATTATAACAAAACCAAACTAAAATAAAATCATTTTTATTATTGTAATTAAACAAAACAAAATAAAAATAGTACTATTATAAAAAATAAAAAATAAATTTAATAAAAAAAATATGATTATTTCTATATTTT
>JASDQU010683881.1:5074-24318 GCA_032191745.1 Picea mariana | reverse complement strand
ATAAAATAAAAAAATAAACAATAAAAACCTTAGGGCATTCAATTGATCTTCGACCAAAATCCAAAACGCATCCCATGCATATAGTGGAAATCTCAAAAGCATGAGATCTGCAACATGAACTCTTCCCCATGATTCCATCCTCGTCTAAATGAAGAATGTAGTGGTTGCTTTCTCAGGAGGAGATCTCAACTTCTTGAAACCGAAACTGATCTTGTAGAAGGTGGTTATGCACAGATTTCGATGACCAATCTGACGTGTTGCTGAAATGGATCTGATCTTGTACTAGCTATTTGTTGAGGCATGTTCAGATCTACCATTCTCATCGTGTGAGGAAAACGATTGAATCTTCCTCCGTTTCTTTTGCTAGAAATAAGGTTGTTCCTTAGCATGGACGAAGAGACTAGTTCAATTTCCATCGGCAATGACCGGATGTCACAGTCTGGAGCTTCTGTTAGGATGGCTAATGTTGGCATGGACACTTGATCTTGTACAAGATTATTGTCGTCCTTGTTGTTTTTTTATACATTTCATCCTCTCTGCAACTTAAATTTGATATTATATTGTAGAAAAGATGTAGAAAACAAACAATTATTAATCCAATTCTCATTTCCATTCTTCTCTACATCCTTAATGATCAGTTGCAACACCAAAGGGTCTTGCAATGGCAGCACCTAATTAGAAGGCACTGGTAGCCAACAAAAACTGTAGAAAGGTCCTAGAAGACATTGGCAATGTGGTTGGAGTTTTGAATGCTAAATGCAATATCAACAAAGATGGTGTCCTGGAGAGATCTCGAGTAGACTTAGTTGTCAATGCCAACAAGGGAGCCAATTCCAGCACTCAACAATCCCAAGCAGAGGGTATTGTCACAAGGGAAGAAACAAAAGTAAAGGAAGTTGTCTGGGGAAACAAATAGAGGCATACTATCAAAAGGAGGGCTCAATATGCCACCGGTACACAAAAGGATACTGTCATTTATGAAAATAATGGAATAGAAACAAGTGCACAATATGGGACACTAGAAACACCTAGCCAAATGAAAGCAAGGGATCCCAGAGCACAATCACTGACTTCATCGTTAACAGCTAGAAGCAAGGATGCATGCAGGGACTTCCATGAAGTTTTTCCCAGCATTGATGATGGAGACCCTGAAAATTAATTGGTAGCCTATCCATCGGTATACATATATCAAAGTCACATGCGTGCACAATATATATCTCATTGTTTGTGGAGCCTCAATATATGATTGTTTGTGAGGCCTTTTCCCAGGAGCCTCGATATATGTGGGTTTTTAACTCAAGCAGAACCCGTGGAATTTGATTTTTAATCGTCTACATTCCAATTTGTCTTCATTCAAAATAAATTTGAGGAGGATCTCATGTGCAACAGAGAAGGATCCTGCTCAGAGGGATTTCCATATTTATTCACAGATCTCAATATCAATCTGCTTCTAAATTGTTGCATATGTATCCACGAAATCTCTGTAAAACGTGAGACACATCTGAAGATCCGTAAATGCTTGAACAACTTTCTCCTCATCCAAGGGGAAAATCGCTACATTAATGGCACATCCATATATACGCCTTTGCAATTATGTACTGAATTTGTGATTTGTTTGGGAAATATTGATGATGAGACTCCAGAAACGAGGATGGTGAGCGGCCTGCTATTGAGTGTAGTTGTTGAATATTTTGAAGATATATACAAGTTCTACTGAAAGATTGAGAACATGAGCTCCTCCTCAAATTGATCTTGAATGAAGACAAATTGGAATGAAGACAATTAAAAATCAAATTCCACGGGTTCTTCTTGAGTTAAAAACCCACATATATCGAGTCTCTTGGGAAAAGGCCTCACAAACAATCATATATTGAGGGTCCACAAACAATGATATATATATCGTGAATGAACTTGGAAAAATCATTCACAAACAAGTAGACAAAGAAGAGGATGAAGGGGAAGAAAACAAACAGGAACATGGCGAAGTGACACCACCTAAGGATCCCATCACGGAGGCTGAGACATCCAAGAAAGAAAGGGTTCCTTGAAGAAACCTTCATCGCGAAAGAATTCAAAATCCAATAAACCTCCATTATAGACTGTACTCACGGTAGATGATATTGACCTCATCATCGTCGATGTATCAGATACCTTAGAGGACATATTGCATCGAAGCAAAGCCAAAGAAGAGACAATGTTTGACAGGATCGAGGTGGTGCTCAAAGGGATACAACATGCTTTTTATTTGATCCACACAGTGTCTACTGTGTCGTTGTCAGTAGGGGATATAGAAATAGGAGATGATCCTGCCCAGCTATGCTGATTAGTAGATTTGACAGAGGCCTACCTTCATCGGGTCTAGGAGGAAAAGGAGTAGGCTACATAGGAATTAAAGAAAGAAAAATAAGAATCCCTAGAGAAACATCGGGTTGCACAACAAGAGAAAGATGACCTCCAAGCGAAGTTTGCAGAGGATAAAGTGCAGATCCAGAAGGAAAAAGAACAACTTCTCACAAAGCAGATTGGAGTTACAGAAGAAGTCACTAGAGCACTTTGCTCTGTGGCAGGCCTCGCACAGATAGAAGAAGACACAGTGGAGAGTCAAGTGGAGAAGCTCGTTGAAGATATTCAACAGCTTCAAGCAAGAGTGGTAGAACTAGAATTGCAAGTCTTGCCAAGCACTCCACAGGAAGTGTGAGATCAGAGGGAAGAAACTGCTCAAAGCGCAATCAAAAAAATCAAGGCATTGGCCTTAGAATGCAAGCATTAAACAGTCGAAGTGCACAGACCTATGAGTGCCTTGTAGAGGACACAGAACTAAGGACATTGGAGTCACATCTCTAGGAGGCAAAGAAACAAGCAGCGACATTAGAAGCACAGTTGAAGCTATTGTCAGTAGTCGAGAGGATGAAAAGGTCCCAGGAACAGTGCATCGTTCAACAACAGGTCCATGCCATCGAGAGTAAAGTGATGGAAGTGACCCATAGGCTACAACCAGTCTAGGATGAAGCCGAAACACTTTTTGAGGAGATTGAGGGACAAGGTGCACAGCTAGAACAGGTAGTCACCATGGTGGAATAGCGATTGGAAGGATCAGTGACCGAGAAATTTATTTAGGAGTTCATCGAGCAGGAGGCTTTGGCATAGCAACAGGTCGAAGCAGCTCGAGCCAAGCTTAGGCCTAGCGCGAGGCCTTCGAAGAAAATTTTCCCAGATCAGAGTGACTCAGAACAAGTCACAGGTGAGTGTTGGGGGCCTGTTGGCCCTTGACCAAGTTTTGGAGAACCTTGGTCATGTTTGACCATTTTTGGGACTTAGACAGGCTGGTCGAAGACGAAGCGCCAGGTGAAGCGGAGATCGCAGGATATCACCCCCTTTTGTGGGATTTTTGGGTTTAGGGTTTATGTAATGGGCATGGGATGTAGGCCCATGGGTCTTACCCATGTTTAGGCCCCTTTTGTAATATACAAATAGATATCTAGGTGATGTAAGAAGAAGTCGGTTGTAATCCAGTGAGCTAAGTGCAAATAGTTGTAAATGCTTTGTGCATTCTGTGTGTTGAGAACTTGCAGAGCTAAGTGCAAGTGATTGTAAGAAGGCTCTATGGTGTGCCAAAATAGGGGAAGGAGGATCTGGTGAGGTGCACACAGATCTCCTGTCCTATGCGGAGTGGGTTTTGTGGCTCCGTGCATGTAGGAAAATTGAAAGAAGATAATAAAGAAGAAGAAGAGTTTGTGGACATAGCCCCACGCTGGGGGTGAACCACGTATATCCTGTGTTGTGATTGCTTTGTGTTATTGATGTGATATATGCTCAGTGTTGAATATTTATGTATATTAGATGCATATGATGTAGTAGCTTAGTGCTTAATAACATGAATTAATTCTATATCTATTTGATGCTATGTGCTAAATGGTTAGATATGCTTAGATCTTGTTGAATATTGCATTGTTCTTTAATTAGGGTTTGAATCTGTAATGTGAATAAGGGTACAATCTAATGAATGTTAAATGCTAAGTTCTCTGTTAAGTATTATGATCACAGATCTGTGTCTCGGCTAGGTTGTAGACACTTGAGTCCTACAACCCCCCCTGCCTCTACCTCGGGTGAGACTTCATCTCTTTTGCATGTGTTGTTGAAAGGGTCAATAATTAGGGTTTTGTTGGTGTGTTGTTGAAGCATTGAACCCTGGGTATTCCCCTGTGAAAATACTTACACATCATTAGTTTCATCTCCGTGAACCCTTTGAGTTAAAATCCATTAAAATCAACCACACGCTAATAAAATCAACTCAAATATTTTTTGTTTTTAACACACCAACAATAGCCTAGGATTAGGGTCTTTAGACTAGGTAAAGTGAGTAATTTGTCCAAGACTACTAAATATAATGTAGAACACTAAGGAGCATATAAATAAAAAAATTGTATAAGCATAGATAGGAACCCCCTGTCACATAGGGGATAAACATGAGGTCACGTGCAAGAGAGCAGCGAAGATTACCCCTCCAAATCTTAACCAATCATAGTGAATAGATCGTATACTGGGGGATGTTCTTGAGAAACCACTGGTTTCATTTCATTTCGATGCTTTGTGAAGTATGAATCTGTTCGGGGTCCTCTAGAGTCCTATCGGTCCACTTGTCTTTAGTTATCTTGAAGAGCTTCATACTTTGATATCCTATCCATATGTTCGGTCACAATTGCCAACTGTACCCCCCCAGAGATTGACTGTGAGTAGGTAACCTTAGTGGCCTTTCATAGGAACCTACAGAGGTGACTATCAGGGGATTCCCATGGTACCTGGGGAAGACGTCGTATCAAACTCTCAATATGCTTGGATGGTGATCCCGCGAAAGYGAGGGTTTCTTTCACCAAGAGGGGTTGTTATATGGAGGTCGGGGTAGGTTCTTCTCACTTCTTCAGTGGAGGCTTGATATCATGTCTTCGAAAGATCCTTAAATCTGTTGTTTCTTGGTTGATTGGTTTTAGTTTTCATAGGAGTGTGTTTCTTTGTCTTTCATAGTCGGCCTTAGGATCATATTTTTTACAATATACAAGGTATGGAACCTGAAACTCAGGAACCACAACATAATATTTTTTAGGAAGAAGTGATCGCAGATCACACTTCTGAAACTAGGAGCATCGCTCATGGAAGTGGCCATCATGTTGAAGAACCGGTCCCAAACTTCACATAAAGCTTGACATATTTTGTGAATCCTCTGTTTACCGATCCACTTGGCCAACCACTCTTTGATCCACCATCTACGAGATACATTGATTCCTTTTATTCTTACTATTTATCACCTGATTCAACCACTACACCATCCTTTGGGGTGAACCCACCGATTTTGGTTTTCCTTAAGGACTTGGGAATTCATCTTTTTCCACAACTCTCGTAGTTGATACTGTTGGTTCTTATTCTTTATCGGAAACATTAGTGCCCAGGTAACCCTGACCCAAACACTTGTGCATTCATCTCCTCTTGCACATGAGTCAGGTAATATTCTTGCTTCATTCTTTCCACACATGCACACGCTAAGTGCTTTACTTAGTCATCCCATAGGTCAAATGGCCAACAGTTAATTTGTTCACACAACCACGGTTACACAAGCTACTAAAACTCCATCTCACACATCAAAAATTATTACTACCTACATTGGAGGTTAATCTTCAATGGGAGGCCAACCTTCAGCTGGGGGGGAACCTTCAGTTGGAGAGAAAAATTTTACTAGGGGGAAAGCTACATGGTTGCAACATCAACAAGCATGGGGGAAAACCACTCCTTCAAGTCTTTCTATCCCTACTACCATTGGTTTGTATCATGTACATCCATATCTAGGAGTTGTGAATCCTTTGTGGACTCAATCCAATCTAGTGGGAATTCATCTACAAGGAACTATGCCCTATCAATCCGCAAACCCCACGATTCAAACACAACATTTCATTCCACCACCATACATAGGGGGACCAACAAGTCAACTACAGTACGTAGGAGGTCCATCTTTTCAATCAAAATACACGGGTGGACAAACAGGACAACCACCTTATATGGGAGGACCATATACTTTTGTCATCTCGACACAACCTGGATATAGTCCTACTGGTGTTCCCACACAATATGGTTATCACCAATATCAAAAACCTAACCGACAACTACCATTCTTGGATACGTTAGATCTGCCAGATATGTTGCGTTTAACAAACAATCCCATCCTTCATGCCCTGTTTTGGCCTACCATCCCTGCCAAATTACTATCTGACATTCCAAAATTTGTCAGAAAACCTGGGGAGGATCTTGACAATCATGTTATGAATTTCCACTTATGGTGTTCTTCCAACTCTTTGATGGATGATTCCATTCGTCTTAGACTTTTTCAAAGAACACTTATGGGTGCGACAACAAAATGGTACATTGAATTGCCGTGTAAGTCTTTGGTCGACTTTAAATATCCTACCATGGCCTTCCTGACGCAATTTCAATTGCCTATATGGTACGAGACTGATACAGAAATTTTTGCCTCTTTCCAACAATCCTCTTCCACCCACATCTCTGATCATATTCATGAGTGGGGATAGCAGAGATGGTTGATTAAAGCTCCAATTCTAGACCAACTCCTCGCAGATTGGTTTACAAAGTCGCTCTTGCCTCCCATTTCCCGCGATGTTGCTATGGGAAATGTAGTTACTGAGGAGAAGGATATCAGTTGTGTGCGGTATTTAGAATTGGTTTACTCCTAGTCTGTTACACTTTACGATCTGATCCCTATTGATCCTTGTCCGTCGAATGATCTGTCAAGACCTGCTCAAGAATCTAGTTCCATTACAAACACCAAAACTACTTCCACTCTTGCTCAAACATCTGAGGTGAATGCGGTCCAATCCAATTCATCTCAACAACTAGGAGGTAAGAATAAAAAAAAGGAAAAATCCAAGAAAACTTTGAACGAGCAGGATAATCCTAAGTCTGTTGATACTCAACCGACAAGGAAACCTAAATCTCCCTGTATGATTTGTGAGGAAGAGAACTACATGAAATACTTTCCTCATTGTGAGGTTGTCACTAAATATCTGAAGGGTGCCTCCCAACCAGTTCAACAACAACATATGGTTGCACAAAACCCTATCCTTCTGCAAGGAGGTGACCCAGGTCATTCCCACCATGGGGATGCTTCCACAAGCGCCTCTGAGGTTTACATGTTTAAGAAGGTTAATGTCACAACTCATGAAAACACATATGACACTCCTCCAAGTGATAATACTAAAGGGAAGGTTGTTGACAATCCTTCTAACTCTACTCCTCTTCTATCTTCCAATCCTCTTCATATTGAGATGCTGATTTTTGACGTAGCATTGTGCCTTCCCAAGAGCATAATTCGAAAAGTGAATTTTAATCCTAATGCCTGCGCTGCCCAAAACTACAACATAGTTGAAGATTTGGCACAAGCGCCTTGCACTATGTCAACCCTCAAAGTTCTACACCACTGTCCAAGTCAACGTAGAACCCTGTTTTCAGCCATTGGAGCCATGGATCTTGAGGAGTCGAACTTGATTACGTTTAATCTAGATTATTTTAAAGAGAAAGTATCCCACCACTTGGCATTCCAAATTCAAGTTTTGGCTGGTTCAAATAACATCCATCGTACGGTTTTGGATGAGGGAGCCTTGACTTGTGTCATGTATTTTCCTTTGTTGGAGAGCCCTTGGTTCTCCTACACTTACCCCGTCCCCTACCACATTGAAATCATTTGATGGACATGGTTTCCAACCTTTCACTGTGACTTTGAAGGGTAATATTGTTTCAGTTGATATCGAAGTAGTCGAGACGCCCCTGGATTATAATTTGTTACTTGGTTGTAGTTGTTTTTATGCAATGATTTTCCTTGCATCTTCAGTGTTTCGTATCTTACGATTTCCCCATCAAGGAAATATTATCACTGTTGACCAACTTGAGTATACAATTCCAGATATCAACAATGTCGCAACAAATAATGTCCCTTTTCCAGGCCAGAATAATTTTTAGACTGTAGGTGTAGGTATTCTCAATGATTCCTCGCTCATGGGGGTTTTTCCTCTACCTACTCATCCCACTGTGTATTTTTCCACCTTAAACATGATTTCGAATCAGGTACAAAAATCCTTCGATTCATCTCATCCTTTGGTAGTACCTGGTTTCGACGAGCATAGTTCATTGTCTCTATCAAGCTCGTTAAAAAATGAAACAGACCCCCCTCCATTATAATCGATTCTCACTCTAGATCGAGTACTTGAACCTTCTTTTCCTCTACCTAGTACAAGTGTTCCCATTGGTAACCAGAAACCTAAACGAGGAAAGAAGAAGAGTCACTAGAGGAAACGATGCTAGGGGGTAGGTCTCCATCCTCTGGACATCATGATGGAGAAAAACCACCAACTTCTGCCAAAGAATTTGGGGAAAAACTACCTCTAGAGAGACATTCTCCTAGGAGTGATCCTCATTCGAACGTTATTCACATCGTAATGTAGTAGTATTTTTCTAGAATGAGCTTAGTATTTATTCTTTATCATGCTCGTAAATAAATGAGAATAAGTTATCAAGCTTAGTATTTTTTCTTTCTCATGCTYGTAAATACATGAGATTGTGACTGAGTATACTTTTATCACTTTTTCGGACTCGTAAAGGTTATACAAAAAAGGAACCCCCTGGATTTTCCTTTAAGCTCTTTTCAAACTCTCTAAACATGAAAAGTTTGTCAAGTGATCTTGCTTCCTTTCACACTCATTAAAAGRTTTCGAAGGGCATCTTTCGAGTAATAGTTTATCTCTTTTTCGGACCTCGGAGATTAAAATTACGAAAAATGACAACCCTGGAGTCACCTTTGAGTTCTTTTCAGACTCTCTAAACATGAAAAACAACAGAGTTTTCCTTCTCTAGACTCTCTAAACTACACATTGAAGGACCCATATGGGAACGAACCCTTACATCTTCCATTTCGTTAAATAAAGGAAGAGGAACTTATCGAAGGTGATTTATATCGATCATGTGTTACCCTACTCAAGCTTGTTAAATGAAAAATAGGTACTCATCTATCTAGGTGGGGGAAAAATTGAAGGAAGTGGGTCAAGTTTTTGTGAATCCTTTATGGCAGCTATTATCACCCTTGAACATGGAACATGTTTGCATCTCATCTTACATTTGGGTAATCCTCTTGTCTTTGAGTCATACCAATTCCATGTGTCACCATAGTTTTTTGTACTCCAGTCGAAGAGTGATCTCATTGTCATGACATTACATTTTTGATACTTGTCAAGTCAATGCTGCCAAGTCATTTGTCGTGCCTCATCATGTTCAAGGGAAGTTTGACTTCAAGCCATCCATCTGCAGTATTCCCAGTTTCCATTTCCTATGTCATTCCATACTCATTCACCATCTTACATCACTTTCCTATGTCATTTTGATTTCAATGATGGGGGATACATCAAGGCCCTCCTTCGATGAGTCTTTTCCTGTCGACTTCAACACATCATCAAAGAATTTGAATTAGAAACCAATTAGTACCTTGGGACATGCATGCCTCAATGGAAGGCCTCCTCTCTTCCAACAATAGGTTTACATCATTGACCTATGATCATATGATTCCATGAATGTTCGACCTCAACTCATTTATTCACATTTGTTGGAATGTACTAGGGTACCTTGGGAGTGATTGACATTATTGGTGATTTCCCTCGCACTTGTTAATGGTTTACCTCAATGATCGGTAATCAAGTGGTTTCTACCATGTTTGACATCAAATAATCTAGTCACGTGGCTATATTTGTACCACATTGAGATTGGGATGAATACCCTGGGTTGAGCATTCACTCTGTTATAAGTTTTTCCCAGGATACGAAGGAGATCATTTGAGCATGATGATATATATACTATCACATAGATTCACATTGTATTGATCTGTGGCTATGTTTTATTATCTCATAGCTCCACTGTGTATTTTTCGTGTCTACGATTAGTTCTTGTCATGGAAGTATGGATCCACATTGTATCTCTGGTGGTCATATGCTTAGTCATTATTTTTCATGGATCTGCAGTGTATTGGTCGATGGTCGTACTTTGAGTCATCTTGTATTCCGAGCATATCTGTGCCTAATGTTGAGGAAAATATATGACATGATCTTACTCAAGCATTTTTAGACTATGCTTTTCTAGAGAAAAGTAGACAGGAATATCACCCTATGTTTATAGCCAACAAAAATAACATCCTAACTCACAAGTATTAATTACGAGTGCTTAGGCTAGTCTTTTATCAACAAAAATCTTGCTAGAAATTTAATTTTTATGTGAATTTATGAACATATCAATTGCTTAAATAAATGTAAAGATACAAGTAAAGTCACCAAGATGATAATCAAGATAGATGAGATATAAAGCAATCCTTTATTTCATTCAAATTCACCAAAGAGTCATTTTCTTTACAAAATCTCATGTAGAAATTTTGGTCCAAAGTCAAACTTAGACATCCCCGATGGAACATAAAAAAGGACCTCTGACAGAAAACCAAAACTGAACTCTAAAAGTTGGATTAGCTTGCCACAGAATTCTGCCCACTCGACTCTGCACAATAGCCTTTGTCAGTCATGAAAATTAATTCACAAACAGACAAGTCTACACAAATTATCAAAGATAGATCAACACCTCTGAAAAACAAGTGTCAACATGATGTGAGTCAACCCTGAATAATGTTGTCTACAATAATACCCTGCTATCGTAAAAGAGAATTAGGCTTGTGATGAATAAATGAATGAATGAAAACTGAAATATCTCAACATAAACTCAAGGAGCAAACCTTAGTATGATTCTGCTTCTATCCCCCCTGTTCCTCCCTTTCCTTTTGTTTTTAAACAATTTATAATTGGTTGAGGTAGTTGAACCAACTCATTAGTTAAGTTAATTAAAGACTCAACCAACTTTAGTTAGGGGGAAAAGTAATAATCATAATAAGAGTTATAATAAATAATAACTAGTAGGTGGGACCCCTTATGAATCCCTTTAGTTCATAACAATCACAATCATAACCATTAGTTAAGTAAAACACACCTCCTTGTGTCTCCCATCAACATATTCACTTTTGGAAAATTTAGCTCATGATATTTGAAATTATTTTCAAAAATATTACTCATATATCCAAAACAAAACATGTTGTCCAAAATTTTCTGAAGTCAACTGTCATCAACAACAGATAAAAATAAAACTCAAAAACCATATTTCCCACTCTGAGATTCAATCTTTCATTGATTGCTATTGTCACCCTTTGATTTCACTGAAATTGACTTTGGTTGTGCAGAGCCTTTAGGCCAAATATCGTTGATGACGTGGGAACAATTGTCCCTCAAATTCATCCAGGAAGTGATCCAGGTGGATAGTGGTGGCCACCCACCTTTTCCAACTAGCTCAAAGCAGTTTTCTGGCAATTTTGCCAATTTACTATTTTTAGCAGTTTTAACTTCTGGGGCCATTTTGAGGGCCTAAATGAAGGTTTTTCGGGATCAAACTTATCAATGATATCCAAAGTCATGATTGAACCCCCAAAATTAATCTCCTCGGTGATACCTTTCCAACGAGCTATCATACGCCTAAAACAGATATCGTATGCAAAAGTTACGACACCGGGAAGTTTATGTACTAACTTAGCCAGACGGGGCCCACATGACTTTTGGCGCTTCATCTCCTAGGGTTAGGTTTTTGGATGTCTAGGGTTTTGGGCATTCCTGTTTATTGTAAAAATTCCTTTAGAGCCTCATTGTAATCATCTTCTTTTGAATGAGTGCAACTGTCACATCTCTTCTCAGAGATAAGCCCCCACCATTCCAGCAAGCTTGTTTCCGCTGCATTTTACAGTTTCAGCTTATTTCCTTATTGAATAGAAAACCAATTTTACTGTATCTCTATTATTTTGTGTTAAGCACCTATTAATAATCTATAGTCATTTCGTTCTGCTCATAAAATCTGGATCAGGAAGACACGGATTGGTCAGATCCATTGGAGGGTGAGGAAGGGGCAGCAACGGCTTTTCCTTTGTCAAGGGCATGGTGGGCCTCAGTTTTCAATCTCTTGCTAGCATGGGAGGATTGCAATGGCGAGTGGTCAGGGGCAGCTTGGACAATGGGGTTAATAGGAGGAGGATAAGTCAAGAAAAAATTAGGCCAGCCACGATGTTGGGAGACTGTCGGGTGGACAATCTCCTGCCACCCATCATTTTCAGGAACCTCGCGTTGCAATGAGACATGAGGAGGTACAGGGATACCGGGGGATTGCGGGACTTGGAAAGGAGGCCTTTCAGGCCTAGGTTGGACCACTCCCTGCCCAATCCAATTGAAAAATCCGGCTTGAAACAATTGGCCAAGCTCTTGTGAATCAACATCAAAATGTATGGAGAACCTTGGCCTTCTTCGGCCTCTGTTCCAATTACCTCTACCTTTGTTTCCTCAACCATGGATACCCTGACTAAAAAAACTCATTCCTGCATGCATGATTTATTAGAAAATAGTCTTTTAAATAACCATACATGACAACTCTTAAAATATGAAATAGATTTGGCCTAGAAATGTATCAGACTCATGTAATCCAACCCATAAAAATTGTTTTACTTTTTTATCAATGAGCAGGGGGTGAAAAAAAAAGGTTATGAGATATGCGAGGGGTTTGTATTGAGCGAAAAATGATATAATGAAGGGGAAAATAACATGGTTACTACTCAATGACAACAACAATCAACTGTAAAGCAAACCAATAAAAAATCACTATAATCCAAACAAGACACTTCCACTTCCAACTGCTTTAACACCGAAGTTCTCTTGACTGTAATCAATCTTAGAACAGGGAGTGAAAAATGAATATGCGAAGGTGATGGGATTTTTAATTATCGGAAAATGAAATAATGGAAGGGAAAAAGAGTGATTATTGTTCATAAAATTAATTAATTGATCCATAAAACATTTTGTGAAAGGAGATGCACTAACCAACAATCATTGTGACCAAATAACAATAACTATGTATTTAACTATTTCACTATTCATAATCAAATGTTCAACACAGTGCCATCACAAGACAGTATGCACTCCACACAATATGTAAATGAGTTTTGTTCCTTTCATTTATACACTTTGCATCTTATAAAAATTATCAAATATTAACCATTTCCACTCTGTTAACCATCAGAATCAACCACTACCCATACCTTACTTAAATCAACAAATGCACTCAAAGTTATGTTTCCAAAACAATGAGGTCACACTATCACTGCAATCGGGCCTATCATTTTATAATGCAATGATATTAGTTAAACATATATGGAGGCAGTAAGCCCAATAATCCAGATTAAACTTCAAAACCCGAATTGACATCTAAACAGAAAGACAACAACCACCATTCCAACACAAACTATGCACATAATAATTCAATCGTGCAAGTGTAATTTTGTCACTGTATAAGCCCAATTCTATGTGACTCTAAAAATCTGGGCCATCCATCCAACATGACGAGGTATCAACAACATGCCTATCTTCATAAAACAAATAATTGGATTGCCACATAATCGTGCTTAAAACTCTGTGACGATTTCTGAGTGTGGAACCCAAGCTATCCATATTATACACAATGTGCAGCCACCAAAACACCACGATGAAACATCTCCATTTAACAAAACCAAACACACAGTCATAGTAATAACTCATCCCATCATACTGAGCCATCAATCTAATACAGTATTGCTTCGATTTAGTCAAACTGTAATCAACTATGTTGTGTAAAACTCGGGCTTATACAATCAAACAATCATAAGCATACAATGGATGTAGTTTCTACAGTCATCCTGGTTGCAATAATAATTCAGCCCCAAAAGAAACTAATGGTTACATTGACCATTATTTCATTGTGTATAAACACCACACACACAACATGGTATTCATGAGCAACATTAAGCAATTGCTATCTAAACATCCAAATAATCCTTATTGAAAAATACCAGTGACTGTGTATCAACCAACCAATTCACCACTGTCGTACAAATCAATTGACCTAACAAGCTGTGGCCACCATGCATACCCATGCATCAATTCAAATCGGGGTAGTGACCCTCTCAATTAACAATACTGAGTTATTAAACATAAGGAGAGAGACTGTGTGTTTTGAATTGTGCAATTAACCACGTAGGGTTTAGCATTGTTATAACAGAGGTCACGACTAGATACCAAACCAACACGACTGGCACATGACCAACTGGGCGAGTCTGTACTCAATTAGTCGACAATATACAACCATCCAACAATAACCAAGTAGTAAAACCAACAGGACAGGCCGGTCTTCTCTATCAACCTTCAGATTGAAGGGCTAAGGGTTTATTCTATAGCCAACATAGAGAGAACATAGATAACTCGTAATGGTGAAACCTTTGAGGCCAACAGTGCATGCACAGAGAGAACCACGACTCATTCGTGGAAAGGTAACAAATTCCATGATAGGGAGCTATAACAGAGGAGCGAGACTCCAACTTGGCCAGTAACGATACTTAACACACGTAGGGTATAACCCTCGTGGTTCTCCAGTCAAACAACCACAATGTTGAAGTGAAGACAGGGTTGAGAACTTAACAAGAAAACCCACTGCACAACCCTTTAGTGGTGGAAACAAACCAATGCTCAAGTGAACAAACCCAGTGACACAGAGTGCTTTCAACCATTAAACCCACAAAAACCAAAGACTGAATGTAGTGACAAATGCATG
This sequence comes from Picea mariana, assembly GCA_032191745.1. NCBI lineage: Eukaryota > Viridiplantae > Streptophyta > Pinopsida > Pinales > Pinaceae > Picea > Picea mariana. The sequence goes on along the minus strand of JASDQU010683881.1, from coordinate 9,564 downwards.
AGGATGGCTATCCACCCAAAACCAAACAAAAACCCTCCAACTAAACCAACAAGGATAACAGAGAGCCCTTATGGCTGATAACACCCAGGATGACCAATAACTTCTATGAATTCAAGATTATTGCAGAAAGAACCATCAATGCTTCATTCCAAGAATACAATTTTACACAGTTGCAATACTTAAGGAAAACACATACCAATACACCTGAGCCATTAATCATTTCATAACAGAGCAGACTCATGAATGGCCAAAAAAGACATACTTGTAATTGAACTCCTTAAAATGTGAGTTGGTCGAGCAGTTCCCCTCTGCACAATAGCTCGACTAGGGTGGAAGACAACGGAAGGAGTAAAGGTGACGTGTAGTAAATGCACGTCGCCTCCACCCACAGTCAATTAATTCACTAGTATAAGTCAACCAATAATCCATTAACTCAATTAATTAGACTATTTATCGGAACCATCAACCATAAAACTAATAGCGTGATCCATATCAACTCATGCCATAAAATAATCACCGAGCATATCAACTATATAACTCAAACAAAATCGCATAGCTATTAACGTCCATTACCTTGTCAAATGCGCCACCAACATCCCATCCATCCAAATATACCATATTCATATTACCAATATAATTCAATCAAATCACATAGCCATTGCTAGATAGGATTTAACCATAATAAATTTAATCTTTCATGCATGTGGTATAGCATAGCTCAAATTCTTTCCCTTGCAATTGTTGCATTGTTTCTTTGTTTTTTTTCAACTGTCTTTCATGTATGTGGTAAAATTGCAGAATTAGATCCCTTTTCTTTTGCATTTGTTATAGTATTTTTACCTTCCTCCAAATTGCCTTTTATGTATTTTCACTAACATGTTCGTTGTGCAAGTGTCATAAGGATAGATACAATGGTATCAATGAATAGGCGCATAGGCCGTAGTAACATAAAGAACTAATACTTCATAATCTCAATCATAGCCAATAAAAACAAGCTCTCATGAACCATGTAAGTCGTGTCACACATCATCACAAACATCAAATATGAACATAGTTGATCTTCAATAATTCAAGGGGGTCCCACCTACTAGTATTATTTATCTTTTATAATAATAGGCTTTAACTACACTTTGCGGGCAAAACCTCGTTTACGATTTTAATCGTCAACACCTGCCTAAAAAATGGAACATATATTAATATTGTTTGATGGTTGTTTGTAGCTTCTTCCATGTTCTCCAACTCCACACCCCTGCATTGAATAATTTGTAAAGTGTTTCGGCCATCCGTTTCTCTTTTGACCTCACACTTAAGGGGGCATTATGTTACACATCAAATTTCCACACTTGAGTACCTCACCCTAAGTTTCGCAAGTGTCATAAAAGTGTCACATACACTGATACCTTGAAATAACATTTGTCACAATCCCTACTCAATGTGGAGGATAAATATATTATATGAAGATCAAAATACTATGTGCACATGAATTTGAGAATGCTCATGACCAAGAGAAATTGACCGGAAAACCAACAAAACATCACCACGCCTGCAGTAATTATATTGGAATCATAAATATGATATGTTAAGGGTTGACCACTGTACACTATCATCTTAGAACAAAGTTCTCGAACGTGCTCAAATGTGTGATCAATGTAGTCTCAAATACCTTTTCAGTATGAATCACTCCAATGTTCCTCATCTACATCGGCTCGTTATCAATTTTTTTTATTAGAAATATTTCTGGACAAGTGGTGAATGCATATCATGGTCCACTATTGCAACTAGTCCAATATTCAGTTGATGTGAGGGGCAACAAAACATAATATGCTTTCTCATAAATTTGAAAACCAATCTAGTATATAAATTTTATTAGAATCGCTAACGTATGAAACATATGTGGTTGTAGTGAAACGAGGAGAATAATGACAAGTGGTACTTAGTGAACCTATACTTATTAATTGGAAAATATTTGCAAAAGATATTAAAGTAGTTTTTCGGAGGTTTAATATGTTAAGCTAATTTGATTTGTACAACTTACATAAATAAAATCTAACTCATCATTTGAAAAAAAAGTATAAAAGGGCACCACTGTGCACTTAAAGGGAATCAACTAGGGAAGGAACGGAGGGGACACTATGAGTCTATAAATACCATGAAAAACCTATAATGACTTTCTACACAGTTTTTATATGAAAAGAAGATTCATCCCTCTATTCTCTTGAGTTTGCAATCTTTTTATGTTTTTATATATATATGGTAATTATCATATAATTATATATTAATATATATTATTTTTTATATTATTATTATTATTATTATTATTATTATTGATAGATATAGTAATGATATGTTATAATAATTAAAACATGTTACTAATATCAAGAAACGTATCATTATGTAGGCGCAACTTTATTATCATTTGATATTTTGTTTTAAGTTTTGTAGAGAAAACAAGCAGATTTTCCGGAATTATACGTGGGATTCAAGCTTGCACAAGTATCCATACACGTGGATGGAATAAATAATCCTCGGGGTCAAAGAAATGTTTAAAACATGAGAACATATAAGTCCGAAGCTATTATTAACCGTCGATCAGAATAATTTTGGAACAATTGGATCTTTTGGGCATTTTCTTCAATGTTAAAACCTTCACACATTTGAGTCCAAAATATATGATTGCCGTCCATCAACGATTTTCGTTGGATATTTTGGCTACAAATAAAGAGATTATATCATGTGCACATCCAGGGCCGAAATGCAATTATAATCATTGATGAGCCTTATAGAGGAAGAGCTCGCCAAGGGTCGCCAAGGCTTCCAAGAAGTGATGGCTATTGCAACCCATTATTTATTTCACATAGGTAGTCGTAGCATGGGATTTAATATAGTGAGATTGTGTGAAAGAAAGCATCACGTCTATTTTTGGACATACTAATCACACTTAGAGGGGGTGAATCAGTGTAGGGTTCATTTTACTCTTTTACATGAACACCTTAGTTAGCAATCGCCATTTACTCATCATTCATCACTTTCATTTATAATAAGTTCTATTTAAAAATATATCAACAACATATATCATCAATAAGCCATCACCACAAGAAACACAAGATATATGTATAAGTTTCTTTTATATTACAGACTACAATCTTTGGGGTTTTTCAGCAACAACTGAATAGAGCAACAACTCCACAAGACCACCACTCTCAATGCAAGACATAGCCTGCAAATCTTAGCATCAACTGAGAGGAGGAATCAATCCTGAACATATACCAATTTTTCAACATGTATGTGAACTTTCTGTTCTGCAGCATGTGTATGTATGTGCCCTATCTATACTGCATCCTGCATATGTACGCAACCTATATGTACTACAATTTGTGTATGCCTTTTGAAGAACTAGGGTTTTCTCCTTGAAAACTTAGATCCTTTGTAGCCTCTATCACATCCACTTCTGTCTTTCACTATCCAATATGTACCATAACCAATCACAAACAAATTTATGCCATCCAACAATCTATGCATGCTCCTCAACCAGACACCATACAATATGAATGTCCCTCAATCATGTACAAGTTACAATAAGATGTATATTATTACAACCATATCAATATTGTATTAGAAGAGTGTTTCTCACTCAGCTAACCAACCAACATAAACCATATCCAAATATCACAACAACCATACCAAGGTTGTCTTAAGCATTCACCATACCATAAGAAAAAGTAACCATCAAAACAAACAAGTAACCATACCAGAACTTCTATGGCATATCTGAGCCTGTAGAATGTTGATCTAGAACTTGCTTCAGACTTTAGGTACCTGGCACCATCTTTCACTCAAGTATTCCATACCATTCCCAACTGTATGCACCATTCTCTCCTTCACCATGCGTACATGCATGCCCTAGATTACTGCAACCTACATATATACACACCCTGGCTCACTGCCGCCGGCGTACACCTTCATAAACTAGGGTTTTTGAACCTCCAAAACTTTTTCCGTCAAGATCTTAGACTTATGGAACTTCAGATGTGATCATGAGTACCTACAAGGAATCTTTCACCAAAATAGATCTTCCATGTCTTAAAAATATTCACACCACAAGAGACCCTTTCTCTCTTATTTATAATTCTCCAAGTAGCTTCCAACTCTAACCTACTTCCTTATTTTAGGGGCTAACCCACTTTTAATCACTTTGTCCACTTCTAACCCACTTTGCTACAAATAGTAAATTCCCCACTTCTACTTGCAACTAATTTATTTTTAAGTGTTTTTTTGTTGCAACCACTTAGCCCATGACTAACCACTTTGAGTAGTAAACTTTCTTCTAGGAGCTTCTAGAATAAATTTGACTTCTTTGACCTTCTAGGGGCTTCTAGACAACACATGAGGGTTCTCCAACTTCACATGGCCATAACTCTATAACTGTGAGGAGTTATGTGGCATTCCACATATCACCAGAAATGGCATGATGAGAACTATCCATATAGAAT
>JASDQU010683880.1:29241-42804 GCA_032191745.1 Picea mariana | reverse complement strand
TCTTCCTAGAGGGGTAGCTCCCATGAAGAACATTCTACTCTCAGCACTACCTAACTTTCATGGTTTATCTTCAGAAGATCCTGATGAATTCCTTTTTGAGTTTGATATATTATGCAGAAGTTATGATTACATTTCCAATGCTAAAAAATTAAAGCTATTTCTAGCAACATTGAAATGAAATGCACTAAGATGGTTCATGAGTCTTGGAGGCCATGTAATCACAACATGGGACCAAATGAAACAGAAATTCCTGAATAAATACCAGGACTATTGTCGAACAAGAGAAAAAAGGGAGGAACTATTTAAGATGATGCAGAAAGAAGATGAAAATCTGGAGGACTTTGTAGAAAGGNNNNAGTATAATCTACAAAGATCCAGTCACCCCAATGTAAGTAAAGATATTCTTAAAACTATATTATTAAAAGGAGTAAGGGATGACTGTCTAGATATGCTGAATATGCTTGGAAAAGGGGACATATCTAAGGAATCATACGATGAAATTGTTAACCTATGTAAAAGATGTTCAAGAGGAACTTCAAGAAATAGATCAAATAGCAGGGACACCACATTTTCAAGAGTCCAAAAGTCAGCCAGTGAGGCAACAATAAGAGCCGAAATAGGTAATTTACTTGAAGGTTTTAAAACTGAAATGTTAAGCTCTTTTGCCTCACAAATTGACACCCTGCAGATTCAAAAGAAGCAAGCAGAAGAAGAAGCAGCCCTGTCCATATTTTGTTCTAAATGCAGAGACAAGCACCCACGAAGGGAATGTCCATTGGACAAAAAGCCAATCTGCACCATCTGTGATAAAGATCATGAAACTCAACAATGCCCTTCTTTATCAGGAATCAAGGCAGCATTACAACCAACTGATGAAGAAGTTGAAGCTGTCTATCTGCTTACACAGAGAAGGCAATGGAAACCACGGGGACAAGGTATGAATCCTAATATTCCATTTGCATCTTTTAATCGTTGGAATAACTATCCTTCTTATAATCAAATGAATTACCCTCCCTATAATCAAATGCAATACCTAAATCAAATGAATTACCCACCCATGCAACAAACTAACCCACCCTTTGTTGATCCATCAATGTGGACTCCCTGGCCTCCACAACAACAAAAACCGTATCAGAACCAATGGAATCCAAATTGGAGAGGACAACAACCCCCATTCCCAAACCAATTACGTCAATCAAAATTTCTACAACCACTCTCCTTACCATCAGGTACCCCACCAAACAATCAAATAATGAGACCCCATCTACATGTACAACCTAACCCTAACCCCAATAATAAAGATGTGCAGTGCATTGATATTCATAACCAGCCTATATTTTCTCTTCTCCCTGCGCAATGCAACAATATTCATTTACGATCTGGGAGAATAGTAGAACCTATCACATCTGATCTTACCTCTTCTGATAAAGAGGAAACAAAAGAGAATGATGTACCTGAAGAGGTATAATTATCCTCTAACAATGCTGCTGAAATAGCAAAACCACCATTTCCTGAGTGTTTAGGTTTGCCTAAAATGCCTAAACCACCGGCTTTCGATCTTCTAGGGGAATTAGAAAATCTTTATGTCAAAATTCCTCTACTACAAGCACTCCGAGATGTACCAATTTATTCCAGGACTATGCAAGACATTTGTGTTAAGAACCCTGGTAGGAAAATTAAGGATCCTCTCACAGTCCATGTTATGGGTGACTTGTCTGCACTAATTTCAGGTAAATCTCCCCCAGTTAAATATGGTGATCCCGGTCACCCTACCGTCTCAGTACAAATTGGAAAAACGATAATCCCTCGAGTCCTGGTAGACTTAGGTGCCGCTATCAATATTATGACTCTGGAAACCTCACAACTATTACAATTGCAAAATGAAATCAGAGACACCCCAACTATCCTAGAATTAGTTGACTGATCCACAATTAAACCTGAGGGAGTCATTGAAGACCTAATTATCTCAGTGGAATCCTAGAATTATCCAGCTGAATTTGTGGTATTACAACCTAAAACAAAGTTGGGGGGACACCCTTTAATTTTGGGCAGGCCTTGGCTAGCCACAACAGATGCTTTTATCAGTTGTAGATCAGGTTCAGTGACAATTTCCAACGGTTATGAGACTAAACAGCTTACCCTCTACCCTCACGCTACACCCCTGATTAATAATGATAATTTTGTATGGGTAGACTTTGATGATCAATGTACTCAACCCATTTGACTATCGGACAAGCTCTAAGCTTTAAAGACGCCACTGAGGATGAAGTAATTGATAATTTTATTTGTGAACCCTCCTCCGTAACTCCAGAAACTCACAACCAGCTAGCCGCACTTCTGGAGTTAGATAATCAGGAAAACCTTGACTCTGAAAACCCACCTCAAAGATCTGCCACCATCTCTTCTAAAAGCATACCAGTAGAAATTGAACCTGGCAAAACACTGAACATAAACCCCAATCTGACAGATGCTGAAACACAACAATTAATGAAGTTAATTCTTGAACATAAAGAAGCATTCGCTTGGGACTATACAGATATGAAAGGAATATCTCCTGAATTATGTACTCATCGTATATATATCAAGGAAGATTGTCGACTGATTTGCCAATCTCAACGACGAATGAACCCCAATTTAAGAGAAAATCTTAAAGAAGAACTTCAAAAATTGCTTAATGCAGGGTTTATATATCGTATATCAGACAGTGAATGGGTTTCCCCATTGGTAATAGTTCCTAAGAAAAATGAAAAATGGAGAGTATGTGTGGACTACAAAGCCTTAAATAAAGCAACTCAAAAGGATCACTTTCCATTACCATTCATTGATCAGGTGTTAGACAGTTTGTCAGGGAATAAATTTTTCTCATTTTTAGATGGTTTCAGTGGGTATAATCAGATCAAAATTGCACTTCAAGATCAAGATAAGACCACTTTTACTAGCCCTTGGGGAACTTTTTCTTATAAATTTCTCCCATTTTGACTATGTAATGCACCAGCAACCTTTCAAAGAGAAGTTATAGGAATCTTCTCTGATATGCTTAATGACTCTATGGAAATTTTTATGGATGACTTTACCCCGTATGGTGTTTCTTTTCAGGAATCACTACAAAACCTTGAGAAAGTGCTTAAACGATGTATACAAGCCCACCTCTCCTTAAGTACAGAAAAATGTCATATGATGATGAGTGAAGGAATAGTGCTTGGACATTTTATCTCATCTCAAGGAATTCAGGTGGACCCATCCAAGATACAAGTCATTAAAGATATTCCTACTCCCAAAACCCAAACAGAAGTAAGAAGTTTTCTAGGACATGCTGGATATTACAGAAGATTTATCAAATTTTTTTCCAAAATAGCTTCTCCCCTGTTTGTGTTACTGATGAAAAATGTTGAATTCAAATGGACTAATTCTTGCCCAGAAGAATTTAATACACTTAAACATCAGTTATCTACAGCTCCTATTCTTAGAGGACCTGATTGGACACTTCCCTTTCATATATCCTCTGATGCTTTAGATACTGCAATAGGAGCTGTCTTGGGACAAGAAGAAAATCATCTCCCTTATGCTATTTATTTCATTAACAAGAATATGACTCCTGCTGAACTCAATTATACAGTTACCGAAAATGAATTCTTAGCAGTTATCTATGCTATTAATAAATTTAGACATTACATTACTGACTACTCTACTCTTGTCCATACTGATCACTCAGCTATCAAATATCTAATGAACAAACCTATCACAAATGCTCGAGTCACCAGATGGTTACTATTATTGCAAGAATTTGATATTACAATTGTATATAGACCAGGAAAAGAAAATGTAGTTGCTGACTTCCTTTCTCGGTTAACACCTGATGATGATACCCCAGTAGATGATTCCTTTCCTGATGAATATCTATTTGCAGTATCTGTTCACTCACCTTGGTATGCAGACATAGCTAACTACTTGGTTGCAAGGAAGTTACCACCACACCTATCCCATCGAGAGAAAAGAAGAATCATTCAACAAAGTGCTCGGTATAGCTGGATAAGTGGGTGTCTTTTCCACACAATACCTGATCAAGAAATCTGAAGGTGCATTAGAGAAGATGAGGTTTATGATCTACTAAAAGCTTGTCATGATGGCCCTTGTGGAGAGCATTTTGCTGATAAAAGAACATCACATAAAATTCTCAGGATGGGGTATTATTGGCCCTCACTTTTTAAAGATGCAAAGAAATATGTCCGGGCCTGTGATAGCTGCCAAAGAATGGGCCAACCTAACCATATAGATGAAATGCCATTAAACCCCCAGATAGTACTTGAACCATTCAAAAGATGGGCCTTAGACTTTGTAGGACCCATTAACCCCCCATCCAATCAAAAAGTTTACATAGTGGTCTGCACAGATTATATGACCAAATTGGTGGAAGCTAAGGCACTCCATAGAGCAACTGAAGAAGCAGTTCTAGATTTCTTATTTGAAGACATCTTCATCAGATTTGGAGTGCCAAGAGAATTAGTTACAGACGGAGGACCTCCTTTCACTTCTCATGGTTTTAAAGCCACCCTTCAGAAATATCATATTCGGCATAGAATGACTACACCATACCACCCCCAAGCCAATGGACAGGTGGAAAGCAAAAATAAAGTAATAGAAGCCATTCTTACAAAAATAGTGAAGGAAACTAGAAAGGATTGGTCTCACAGGCTCCCTGAAGCATTATGGGCCTACAGAACTACCTGGAGAAATACTACAGGATTCTCTCCCTATGAATTAGTTTATGGAAAAAGTGTTGTCTTACCTGTGGAATTTGAAATCAAAACCTTAAGGACTATTTTAGCTGTCAACCTTGATTTGACCGATGCACAAATAGTCAGGCTACAACAACTTAATGAATTGGATGAGAAAATACTAGATTCCATTCATCAGACAACTATGATTCAACAACAAAGATCAAAATGGCATGACAAAACCATCAAGCATAAGCAATTCCAAAAAGGTAATTGGGCCCTACTGTATGACTCTCGGTTTAAGGAATTTTAAGGGAAAATACATACAAGATGGTTGGGACCCTACGAAGTAGACACTGTTTTCCCGAATGGAACAGTAAGGCTCCTCACAATCGATGACTCTAAAACACCGTTACTTGTAAATGGTCATCGGCTCCGTTTGTACCAGCGCCCTTTTTCCAAAGAAGATTTTAAGGCCACATGTGTGGAAGACTCTCATTACCTCTTTTTAGAGGGGGCTCCTACCCCTCATTGCAATTAATTCTTTTAATTTAATTTATTTAGTATTAGATTAGATTTCATTTACTAATAATCCCTGTCAAGAAATACCATGTTACAATTGAATTTTGCAGATTCTCAATCAAAGCAAGGGCCTACTAAGGAAGGACAATCTTACTTCAAGAAGAGCAAAACTCCCCCATTGCTAAGACACCATTGTTTTCCCATTGCTGAAACACCACTGTCTAACAAATTTTCACCATTTTTTTTCCCATTGCTGAGACACCATTGTCCAACAACTTTTTGTCATTTTTCCCATTGCTAAAACACCATTGTCAGGAACCTTTCGCCATTTTCCCCATTGCTGAAACACCACTGTTCAGCAACCTTTCACCATTTTTTCCCATTGTTGAAACACCACTGTCAACAACTTTTCATCATTTTCCCCATTGCTGAAACACCACTGTTCAGCAACCTTTCACCATTTTTCCCATTGCCGAAACACTACTGTTCAACAATTCTTCACATTTTCCCATTGTCGAAACACTACTGTTCAGCAATTCTTCACATTTTCCCTTGACGAAACAACACCATTCAACAATTGTTTCGCCCTTCCTTTTATGGCTGAAACACCATTTCCTCAACAGTATTCTGCAAACATTACTCTTCAACAATCATTTCTCTATTCTTCCTACGGCTAAAACACCAATTTTTTGGCATTTTCTGTCAATAAGCTTTTGCGCTCTCATACTACATTTTGTCCTTCTAGTCAATAAATCCTTGATATAATTTCTAACAAATCAAAAGTCTCCGCCACGGCCACTGCAGAAATATTATGGACAGGCATTATATTTTGTTTGAAATACGAATCAAAAGGTAAAGCCGAGGTATGTAAATTTTATGTAAATACAATTAAGCTATAGTTAATGAGAAGATTCCAACTCATTATTACCACTCATGTAAAATCATTATTAGCCGCACTTGAGGGGGGGGAGGAAATATCGAACTTTTATACCATCATTTCACACACATCAACCACCATCATTCCTTTTTACCATCCTTTCGTTTGTTTTACCACCATTTGCATGCCTTCACCCGGAAAACTCACTCTGCACAGAAGTTGTTACTCGACTCTTTGACGGTGTATTTTACTGAGTTGTTAGCTATGGGAGGCCCTGTTATACGGTACGAACCCGCCACGACAGCCTTGTTAGAACTGTATCCATAAGCCTATCAAATTTTTCTGCAGGCAGGATGGCTCGGTTATTTTCAGAGACTCCAGGGGTTTGATCAACAACAGGTTTTGCAATTTGCTCGAAATATCTAGGAAGATCATTCCATTGTTCAAGGGGTTCGGATTTTAGTTACAGAAGTGGATATAGCGCAAGTTTCGGGTCTCCCTACCAATGGGATTCGTTTATTCAGCCGCAAACATATCATCCTAAATGCCTAGTAGGATTTCCTCTTGCCAGGGGAACAAATTGAACCTAAAGGTCAGGGTGTCCGACTCAACTCGTTGTCGCCTCCATGGCCAGAAGTTGCAAAATTCATCAAACACTACCTTACCTGCGAAGGCCGATACCAGGTAGTCTACCAGTATGATTTTGTCCTATTGTCTCATTTACGGCACGCTAGATTGGTGGCCATTCCTTATTATCTGCTCAGTTGTATTAAGAATATTTCGCACTACTATAAAAAGACTAAAGATCCCGCCCTTTCACTCACCCATCACTGTCTCGTTCAACTTCTTATCCAAAAGGGTTTTGCCCAACAAAATCCTCCACTAAACAACCCACCCATAGATCCCCAAGAAGCTGCTGAAACTCCTGAAAATCTTCAGGAACAACAACCACAAAACCCTCCAGATTCTTCAGAAATACCTAACAGTCCACCTACAGATCCAATCAACCCCTCTACCATACCAAGCCCGCCCCACATTTTACCAGAATCATCTACCCCTGCCGTGCATATCCTTAGCGATGATTCTGAACCAGACAATTCTCCCTATCCCATCATTGAGGAAAATCCTCCACGTAAACGAAAGCAAATTCCTTTCTTTCCGCCCTTTTTACAAAGAAAACGAACAAGGGCAACCACTACTACCACCGCCCTAAATCCCCAACCCATCCAGTCAAGACCCCGTGCACCTTCAACTCCCCAAATTCCAGAATCTTTAACTATTCCACCCACAGGCACTGAAACATAAGAACCAGATGCCCAGTATGTTGCGACATAATCCGTGGAAAATCAAGTAGCTGAAACACAAGAACCAACTACTCATCAAGTAGCTGAAACACAAGAACCAGCTACCCATTTGTTAGCTGAACCACAAGAACCAGCTACTCATCAATTAGCTAAAACACAAGAACCAGCTATTCATTTGTTAGCTGAAACACAAGAACCAGCTACCCATTTGATACCTGAAACACAAGAACCAGCCACCCATTTGTTAGCTGAACCACAAGAACCAGCTACCCATTCAATAGCTGAAACACAACAACCAGCTATAGCTGTCATACAAGAACCAGCTACAGCTGAAACACAAGAACCAACTACTAATATTGATACTGAGATACAGGAATCAGAGGCCCAAGTCGCTGCAACATTACTGTCTTTATATCAAGAAGTTGAAACACAAGAACCAGCTAGTGCGGATGTGACTACTACACAAGAACCAGTCACCCCTCAACCAGAACGAACAATGGCCTCTGTCTTACAAAAAAATGAGTTTCTAAGGTCTGAACTAGAAGCCTACAAGTAAGAGCTAGCCATGGCAAAGAAATCCTATGAGAAGGAACTTAATTTGTACACCCTAACTCGCATAGCGACCATGTCAGAAGGAACTACAACAGAGAATCCGTGTAGAGAATATATGTGCAGTCAATGCGGGGACGTCTATTATCAAGCAGGCTACAAAGTGATTCAAATTCAAATACCAAGAGCTCCCCCTGCACCTTCCACTTTTGCAGTCAAAGAAGAACACCTTGTTGTTACACAAGAACTAGCAGGACCTTCCAAAATTAAGACTGAGCCCTGGCCTGCAACAAATGTCAAATCTGAAACCAATGCTTTTGTTAATAAAGTTGTACAAACATTGTCTATTGATGAACCTGCCCCTCCTAGCCAGATCAACACCCACACTTTTGTGGAACAAGCCACTCAAACCCTACCTCAACATACTACTTGTAACGCTGAAACACAAACTCAGCCATGGGATGAGGAGGCAATAATAATCAAATGGAAAGAAGAGTCTCCTATTACACAAGCCAAAAGCCTGCAGGAACACAGATAGATCTAGATAAATCATATCTACTCAAATTGGGAATCCCTGGAGAAAACACGTCAGGAATCCAGTGCCCTTAAGAAACAGAATAAGGAGATAAAAGGCAGATTTCTTTTGATATTTGACTTGGCACAAAAGCTATTGGCTGCAAGAAAACCATCCTGCAATTACTCTCTGTTCCTCATGGAATGACTTACATGGTTTCAGATCAAATCAATCAAAGAAGGCAGACCCCATGGAGTGTTAAATCCAACAGATTTTGTCAAAACCTTTGCAGAAGCCTCTGCTATGGATCAACACCTCCTTTGTGAGTTATATTTTCATAATGAGGCCATCCCTGAGAACCGACAACTTAACCTTAACCCTCTTGTCGGTGACATCCAGATCTGGGCACTCACCTCCTTCCTCAACAATCAGATTATATGGCAGGATGACTTCCTAGCTGCCAAGCATAATACGGATAACCGTCTTCTCTAGATAAGGCCAGAACCACAAAATTCTGCCACTTTTGTTACAGAGTATTATCAGTTTTTAAAGAAACCATGGATGACTCAACACATTTAGCAGTTAGAGACATCAGTGTTTTAGAAGTGTCAACATTTCATTAAATTAACAGAGATTGCTGCCCTACAGGCAAATAATCTGTTTTGGCAACAGTCTACTGAGAAAAGACAGGAACACAATCCTTTTAGCCCCACTAATCTTGAGATAGCAATCTCCAGGGTACCTAGCTACATCAAGTGTGCTCAGCATTGTAATGAAAGCTGGCTAGGGTACCAGTTTCATTTTCCTATCCTCTAGATTCCAGCAGAGATATACCAATTCCATCATAAGTTGCCCAAGAAGGCCGAAACAACAGCTTGACAAAGGTTACAACGCGTTCAAGGGTTCAGAGATCCAACAAACATCACCTTCCACAACTACTGCTTAAGTAACTTGCACGCTCAGAGTCGATATCCAGAGTCTGATTCAGAGTGAAGTTGCCTAAGGACATGCAACATTTTCAGTTGGGGGGATGTTAGGACCATACAATGTACCTTTTTGCTCACACTTTTTGCCACCTTTACACCCTTGTTTCACTCATATTTAAACTCACATTATCACCTTACCCTATCTTTCCAAAGGTATATAACGTCTCTTCTCTTTACTATATGTTTAATCTATTTTGCATATAATTTTACATTATTCTCGTACTTAACCATTGATCAGAAATGCATAAGTGCTGAAACAGTTCAAACTGCAGATTAGCATTGAGGCATGTTGCTGAAACAGTTAAAGCATGCAAACCCTGTGGCTTACACAGTCTGTGGTCTACAGCAACCCACACAGAAGAAGCTGCTACACTCTCTGTGGTCAACGATGCTGAAACAACAACTCACAGAAGTTGTTACACAGTCCATGGTCTACAGCAATTCACACAGAAGAAGTTGTTACACCCTTCATGGTCTACGATGCTGAAATAGCAACACAAAACTGTTACATTGACCACAACAACCGCACCTAGAGCTAGCGTTAACCATCGTTGTTGCCTGAGACCAAGTTGTTGAAACAGTCGGAACGCAAATCCCGTGACTGAAACAACCCACGATTTGCGATGCTGAAACAACATACAACAACAGTAACAATAAGACAAATAAAGAAGTTGTTACTCTAGCCGCAACAACAACACCTCACTCAACACTTGTAATAGCAATCTTTTGCAGGAGACTAGGATATCCTATTCCAGTTTAGAAAGTCGATCTGACTAAGAATAGGACTCATATGTACACCTGTAATTTGTTGATCAAATTGTATCGAAGAGATTCTCCTCTTTAAATAAGAGGAAATCATCATTAGAGAGGATCCTTCTTTTTAGCTAAGAAAGAGTTTTACAGAGAAGGACGTGTTTTTACTTCAGATTGTAATATGATACAATTGACAGATGAATAGAAGTCTGTTCAGAGAATTTTTTTTTAGTCCCTCTCGTTTCAGGGGAATCTTGTGAGAAGGGAGGGCCCACCTTCTTCACAAGATTCACCCATTAGCTTTATAGTGTGTTAGTGTTATTTCTGTTCATGCCTTGATTAAATTCTGTTTTGTTGAAACACTATTTATTGAACTCTATTTTGCTGAAACACTACTTTACTGAACTCTGTCTTGCTGAAACTCTGCTTTACTGATTGTTATATTGTTTTCATATGATTCATGATTGGGTAGCTATTAATCATTCTAGTTAGCAATCATGTTTAGTGAATTTATGAGAGATAGATAATCAAGGACAGGTGCTGAAGATTCCTGCTTGGGAATTAGGCTCATGTTCTTTGTTAGAGATAGTTAGCCTTCAATGCATGTCTATTATTTCAATTAATGAGTTCATGAAAGTGTGCTAATCGGGACAGGTGCTGAAGATTCCTGCTTGGGAATTAGGGTCATGTTCTCTGTTAAGAGGTAGTTAGTCTTCAGTGTGTGTGTCAATCATTTCAATTAGCAATGAGTTCATAAAAGTGTGGTGATAAGAAACAGGTGTTGAAGATTCCTACTTTGGGAATAGGGTCCTGTTCTTTGGTTATAGAATACTTGCTCTTTCCTTTTGTAGTGTCTTGAAGGACTTCTTTTCCTAGATTGTTATTTCTTAATGTAATCCAGGATTCTTTGGACAATTATTTCTTTAAGCATTGAACTCTGCAACATGTAGATTGCTTTCCTATAATTCAAGTTAGAACTTCAGTTCATTCAAGGCAAAGTGTGATTAATATGTTTTTACTACAACTCTAGGTTTCTTTTGAGATTGAGCATATATAGTGCATGGTTACCTTTGAAATAACAGACTTCCCTGGGTTGACAATTTATGTAGCACTTGATTGTTTAGTTAAATAAGCAATTATGGTGACCAACAGAAGGCACTCTACAGTGTGGCCTAAGGTTGGGAGGAAAGGAATCCTCTGTAACACCCCTGTTTCCCCTAGTTTATAAATATTATTATTGCGATCAATACTATGGACATATCTCTCGTATGAATGTTGGAAAGACAATAAACCTTGCTAAAGATGCATATGTATATTATGTCAATTAATAAAGAGGAAATTATGGAATTATTGTTGAAAGAGGTTTTCCAATGTAGATCATGATGCATGAGAGGGGATGGTAAGGGGAACCAGTAATGGCTAAGATGACCCATACTAGGTTGGTACTCTACTAGATATAAATTTCTTAGACCCAGAACAGTCTTTTGGCCCAAAAACATTTTTTACTAGTTAGGCTGGTAGTTGGGAAGTCTTCCTTGAGAGTCAATGAGGAGATGAATAGAGTACCCATATGGAAACTTCCTGATCTAACCCACGAAATATTGTTGGGGAAGGCAAGAAAAGGAAGGAAAATCGTGGGCAGAGGGGGAGGAGATTAGAATATGCACACGAATGTGTCCGAGGACCATTCCTGAAGAGATATAGGTGCGAGACTCTGGTTCTGAAGAGAACCGAGAAAATAATATCTTTTGGGTACATGAACACTTGGACATTGTTTTCTAATCAAGATAATAAATGGAGATGTAGTGATTGAGTGAGTGATCACAACATGCTCCCTTGCTTAGTGGATAGAAAATAGTACAACTAGGTTATTGTGGAAAAAGGAGAGTAACCTTTGTCCCTTGTTGTTGCTAAGCAAAAGTAGAATCTCTCTCATGGCATCATGATCTAGCTAGGGGGTGGAAAATTGAGGAATACTCCAAGAGAAATTGTACCTATGGTTGGGTGGAAAAGGGCACCCCTTTCAACAATTGACAACTAATTTCAAATTTCAAATAAGTGTGACTTTGAGTTTTAAATTGTCATGACTATTTTTTCTTGAGCTAGATGATGGAAAAATCTTTTACGTTGTTTGAATGGTAGAATTTGTGGTTCTGATGGCCTAGCGATCTAGCAAAAAAATTTGAAGTAAAACTTGAATATCATGTCGTAAATGGTTTTTTGCCTACCTCTATTTAGAAAAGGAGAATTGTTAGTAATGGGTTTTAAATGAATTTGGGACATAAGACTTTGGCCCATGTATTGGTTGGAAAGTCCTCAAGGGGACCATCCAAACACTGAATCCAAAAATATAGAGTCGGGACAGACTCTACGAGATTACTCCAGTCTTGTTGATCCCTTGAAAATACCTTCTCCCATTATAGAATTCAAGCTCTATAGAGGAAAGATGCTTCCTTTAAACCATTTTTTCTCCAAGCGATCACAAGCTCAATTCCGCGAGCTTAACCAAATCTCAGATGAGATTTAAGAGTGTATCCCTCAAGGGCTTGTCAAATTTCCATATGACCATGGTCTTGGAACACTTCGCTACGCTCAAAATGAGCTAAGTTATTAGGGCTTCAAAACTTCTAAGGTCCGAGACTTCAGGATATTGGAACCTCACAACATTCAAATCCTACCGAAGGAAACTCGTTGAATTGGTGACCGGACAATTTGACCGAAAACTGGCAGTCTCTTATGAATTATCATGGGATCCACCTTATCGTTAAACACTTACCAAGTTTTGACCTCGGGGACTCTCCTCACTGTTGATCATGATCATCGATCAAAAGGGTGATCCTCGTCTTCTCCCTCTTATGGATCCAACGACAGAGGAAATACCTAAATTATCTACTTGATTAGATGGATGGTGGAATTTTATGACTTCACGACTCATGTGATTCTTCACCTTTCAACCTATTCAGAGTATTACTAGTCGAAGTGGTCATGAGGTAGTGACTACCATTTGTTGTCAGTTAATACTCCCACTTATTCTATCCTTCTCCTATTACCAATCAAATGACCAAAAAGGATCCCGAAAGATATTGGATTGACGGTCCGCGTGACTTCGAGACTTCGGTCTTTGGGATTTAGAGAGCGTGGGGTAGATCACAACTAGGCTATGCCCGAAAGGCTGGAGTATAAAGTAAAGAGTTTTGGAGCTTCAGAACTTTGGGAATCTAGGACTCCGAGAAAATCTGATGGATAAACGATATGTTAACGTCGAAGCACCGAAGTTCCCTTGTTGAAGTGTCCAACTATGATTGGACAGGGCTGTGTATTCCATGGTGATGTGGTGTGCCTA
>JASDQU010683880.1:11881-29168 GCA_032191745.1 Picea mariana | reverse complement strand
AAATAAATCTCAATCTCAACTGTCAAATCTAAGGGTGGATAGAGCTCCACCATAGATTTTGGAGTGGAAAGAGACTTTGGGACTTCGAGTCTCCAGGGAAGTTTTTGGACCTGAACAAGAATTGTCAAAGGGACAAAGGCCCGATATCCACGAAGACCTAGGGATATATTCCTTGTAACCCCTCCTTTCGCGGCCATGTCATTGCCACATAATGAAGACATGGGTCACGATAGTGTCATGTCAGATGGAACGAGAGAAGTAAATCCATGTGAAGAAGGTGGTGTCCATTGACCAATGATTCCCTGAAACTTCAGAAAACCATAACTTTCAAACAAAAACTTAGTTTTGGACAAGGGTATAGTTGTTGTAAAGCTCTCGGTGAGCACAAGGAAATGGCGTCCTCATTCGAGGAATCCAGGGAGTTGTAGGAAAGTGGAAAATTTGTACTCCCATCCATTAAAAGGATACTTAGGGGGGCGGGTGTGTGAAAGAGTGGTATCAAGGTAGGTTACAAGACTTGGCCTGCTTGGGCTCATGAAAGAGTGGAATAAATTTTAACAGAAAACTTTTAAGGGGTAGGGCACCCTACCCTACCCATATGCAAAAGATTATTTAAGATTTACTACTAAAAAGAGTGAGACTTTCTACTGTTTCTACATGTTTTAAATCTGAACTACATATTGTTGTTATGTGTGGAATAATGAAGCTAATTTTGCCTT
The DNA here is from genome assembly GCA_032191745.1 of Picea mariana. Lineage (NCBI taxonomy): Eukaryota > Viridiplantae > Streptophyta > Pinopsida > Pinales > Pinaceae > Picea > Picea mariana. Next base: position 28,449 of record JASDQU010683880.1, on the reverse strand, counting down.
ACAAAAATTACCTGTGTTCATAAAATTGAGGATAGCTGACTAACAACAAATGTTGTTATCAACACTCAAACAGTCAATGGAAAGCAAGGAAAACTACAACGTAAAGAAAGGTGACACACCATGATTTGGAAGAAATCTCCCATAATAAAGAAGAAGAATCTAATGAAAGTAGAGTGGTGAAAACCCCTCCAGAATTAGCTGAAATTGTAAGAAGCCTTATGGAAGAATTACAAATTTGTAAGGCGAAAAATGAAAGGATTATAAAATAATAGGAGAAACAAACTAAAATTAATGCAGTCTTGTTGAAAATCCTATCATACATACAGAGGTAGTTGCAACATGGACCAATGGCTAGTAATGTGTATGGACATAATACTAAGAAAACAAAAATTCCACCTAAGATAAAGCATGGCCCTGAAAATAGCAATAGAAGAAGAAACACCTCAAAAAATGCCTGACATGGAGCCAAGAAGCATGTTAACATCAAGGATTCACCCGAAGAATCCTCTAGTGAGGAAACTGGCAATTCCAAGAAATTGTCTAACAGTGGGACTAGTTCACTTTTTCAGGGGAGAAGAAAGAGGAGAAAAGGTTCTAAAGGCCATGACCCTGAAGAGTTTAAGAAATCCAAGCCACCCACTTTTTTATGGGGAGATTAATAAGAGGGAAGAATTAGAATCTTGGATACTTGGCCTAAAGAAATACTTCAGATTCCATGACTACTCTGAAAACTTAAAGGCCTGAATAACCATTTTCAACTATAATGGAAAGGCCTCAATCTAGTGGGAGGACCTTAGAAATGTGAAAGGAATCCATGATAAGGAGTTGTCATGGAAACAATTTGAGAAATATTTCAAGAAGAAGTACCTATCTAAAAGGTACTATGATGAAAATACTAAGGAGTTCTATGAACTCAAGTTAGGACAACTCACCATAGATAAATATGTCAACAAATTTCTTGAGTTGATAAGGTATGTACCTTACATCAAGGATGAAAAGAAAAAGATACAATGATTCATTAGTGGAATACCTCAATCCTTTCGAGACAGAATCATGTTTGATGAACCTAATACCTTAGAAGACACCATTAGGAAGGAAAGGTACTGCTATGAGCAATTCAAGCACAAGGCAGAACCTCATAAGGATTGGGAAAAGGAAAGCAAATTGGGACTCAAGAAAGGGGGGTTTAAACCTTCAAGGTTTAGGAACCATGGTAAAGGCTCTAAGATGATCCCTCCTACTAAAAGTGTGTATCAACAGAATTGTCCCTCTCAGAGTGGAAATAAACCCCAAGGATCAACCCCAGGAAAGACTAATAATACAAAGAGAGAACCTTTGAAGTGTTTGGGATGTGGAGAAAATTTTTTTTTGAGGGACTGTCCACATATGTAGAAAGATAATAGGAGAGTCTACAACATCCAGGAATCTACCACAGTCAATGATGTGGCTAGGAGCATGCCACAAATTTATGCATCCTTAGATAATAGACAAGTTGACCACCATGATTTAGCAGTGGAAATGGAAGGTATGATTGCCACCCATCCTAATTCTATTTTGATTGACCTTGGTTCTAATATGAGTTATGTTTCCCCTCAATCTATTGAGAAATGTAAATTGCAACTAGTAAAACATGCTAAATCATGGTTGGTACAGCTAGCCACTGGAACAAAAAGAAAGGTAACAGAGGTCTTTCCAGCATGCAAATTCATTATGAATGGGATATCCACCCAAAAAACTCTAAACACGCTTCCTTTAGGATCTTATGACATATTGTTTGGCATGGATTGGTTGGATGCCCATAAATCTAAGTTATATAGCTACAATAAAACATTAGAATGTGAATATGAGGAGCATAAAAAGAGGACCCTACAGGGAATTCAAAAGCATGTCTCTGTGAGGCAGATATCATCCCTCCAAGTGAAGAAGCATTGCAGAAAATGATGTCCTTTGTATGCAATACAAGTACTAAACTATGTTGAGGATAGTAAAACAATTTTATATGACCACCCTATATTAAGAGAGTAAAAAGATGTGCTTCCTTAAGAGGTACCGGGTCTACCTCCAAGAAGAGATATTGATTTATCAATAGAACTTGTACCCGGAGTCGTACCGATGTCTAGAGCACCCTATCGAATGAGTACACCAGAGATGGTTGAACTCAAACTATAACTGAAGGAGATGTTGGACAAAGGTTACATCTAGTCTAGTGTGTCCCCTTGGCACACACCAGCTTTGTTTGTAAAGAATAAGGATGGCACACTCAGATTGTGCATAGACTATCGACAACTCAACAAGAGGACAATTAACAATAAGTATCCCTTTCCAATAATTGATGACATGTTTGACTAGCTAATGGGTTCTACCATATTTTTGAAGATTGACTTAAGGTATGGATACCATCAAGTCTGAATTAAGGATGAAGACATCCACAAAACTACCTTTAGGACAAGATATGGGCACTATGAGTTTGTGGTGGTTCCATTTTGGCTTACCAATGCACCAACCACCTTTATGTTCTTGATGAATAATGTACTCAGTAAAATCTTGGACAAATTTGTGTTGGTCTTCATAGATGAAATTTTGATCTATTCTAAGAATATGGCAGAGCATGAAGAGCACCTCAAGTCAGTGATTCAAGTCACAAGTGCTAAGAGAGCACAAGCTCTTTGCAAAGTTTAGTAAGTGTGACGTTTTTTAAAAACAATTTCATTACTTAGGCCATGTTATCTCAGAAGAAGGAGTGGCAGTTGATCCTGATAAAATCAAATCCATTTTGGATTGGCCTACACCAAAGGATGTATCGAATATCAGATCCTCTATGGGTATAGCAAGATACTATAGAAGGTTCATAAAGGGGTTTTCCAATATTGGTTGTCCAATCACCTCTGTACAAAAAAAAGGGAGTTAAATTTGTTTGGACCATAGAATGTGAGGAGAGTTTTCACCAACTAAAACACCTTTTAACCAATGAACCAGTGTTGAAAATTGCAAACCCAAACAAACACTTCATGGTGTGTATAAACGCCTACAAAGAGGGACTTAGAGGAGTCCTCATGCAAGAAGGGAATGTAATCTATTATGAATCCAGAAAATTGAATGAACATGAAATCAATTATGTGACACATGACTTAGAATTGGTTGCCATAGTACATGCACTAAAATTATGGAGGCATTACCTCCTAGGAAGAATATTTGTACTTATGATAGACCACAGTGGATTGAGATACGTGTTCGACCAACCAAAACTCAATGCTAGGAAAGCTAAGTGGATGGCTCTTCTTAGTGAATTTGATTTTGAAATCAAACATATTAAGAGAAAGGAAAACAAAGTGGTTGATGCCCTTGGTAGGAGTATGAAAGTGATTCACTTGGCAGTTGTAAGTACTTGTGAATCAGACATCAACGACGGAGTCAAAAGTGCAAAAGAAATAGATGTGGTTTTTAAAATTGTGAAATCATACTTAGAGCAAGAGCCCACATGGCTGAAGTATGGGGGATATAAACTATTGAATGATGTCCTGCTAACTTATAGAGATAGGTTGTGTATCCCAAATTGTGACGAATTGAAGAGGTTCATACTAGATGAACTACATAAAATACCATACACTAGTGACCCTATTTATTAGAAAATGATCACAACCACTAAGAAACTATTTTATTGGTCGAGAATGAAAAAGAAAATAGTTGACTACTTGGTTAAATGTTTAGAATGTCAGCAGGTTAAGGTGGATCACTTGCATCCAACAGGAATGTTGTATCCCCTACCAATTCTAGAGTGAAAATGGGAAACCATATCCATGGATTTCATCACAGGATTGCCTAAATAAACCAAGCAAAATGACACTACTATGGTAGTTGTGGATAAGTTGAGCAAGGCTATGTAAATTAAACTTGCAAGGAAATAGATATTGCCAATATCTTCATGAAATAAATATTTAGACTACATGGCATGCATAAGGAAATCATATCAGACATAGATACAAAATTCACTTCAAATTTTTGGAAATCTCTATTAGTTGGTTTTGAAACTAAATAACTATTTAGTACAACATATCACCCTCAAACTGATGGAAAAATAGAAATTGTAAACCAAGTGATAGAGTACATGTTAAGGATGCATGTGATGCATCATCCCAAGAAGTGGGAAGACTACCTACCACTGGTAGAGTTTTATTATAACAATGGCTATCAGGAGTCATTGAATATGAGCCATTTTGAGGCTCTCTATGGTAGACAATACAACATCCCAATCAGTTGAATAACCCAATAGATAGAATAACATTTGGACCAGACCTACTAAAAGAAATGGAACAACAAGTAGTTCAAATCAAACAAAATCTTAAGATAGTTCGGGATAGGTAGAAGAGATATGCAGAAAAAATAGGACTCCTAGGGAGTTCAAATTAGGGGATCATGTGTATCTCCGAATTAGACCCATAAAAAGTTCTTTGAGAATGGGAATTTGTGCCAAGCTGGAACCTCGGTTTTTTGGACCCTATGAAATTCTAGATAGAGTGGGACCTGTAGCATATAGACTAGCACTTCCTCCCATAGTGAAAGCACATAATATTTTCCATGTTTCATTATTGAAGAAATATGTACATTATTCTAAGCATATAATTGACTGGTTTGTGATCCAAATGGAACCAGAGGGAGAATTCCTACTAGAAACACAATGCACACTAGACAGGAAATAAATCCCACTCAGGAAAAAAACTATTGCCCAGGTCAAGGTGCAGTGAAAACACTTTGGTCCAAATGAAGCTACATGGGAATTGGAGGATGCCATAAAACAAGCATACCCATTTTTGTTCACTAATGTACATAAAAACTCCAACACGGGTAGAACATTGGGGGTGGCATTCCTTTAAAAAGGAGGTGGGGGATTGTAACACCCCTATTTCCCCCAGTTTGTAAATATGATTATTGTGAACAAGAATATGGACAGATCTATCATATGAATGTCAGAAAGACAATGAACCTTAAGAAGGTAATGTATATATATTATGTTATTTAATAAAGAGGAAATTGTGGCATGACTGTTGAAAGAGGGTTGTCAATGTAGATCATGATGCATAAGAGGGAATGGTAAGGGGAACTGGTAATGGTTGAGATGATCCTTTCCAGGCCGATACCCTACTGGATATAAATTGCTCAGACCCAGAACAGTATTATGGCCTAGAAAATTTAAATATCAGTTAGGATGGCAGTTGGGAAGTCTTCCTCGAGAGTCAGTGAGGAGATGGAAAGAGTACTCATATGGAAAATTCCTGATATGACCAACGAAATATTCTTGGGGAAGGAAAATCATGGGAAGAGGGGGAGGAGGGTAGAAGATGCACACGAATGGGTCTGAGGACCATTTCCGAAGAGGTAGAGCGTGTGAAACTCTGGTTCTAAAGAGAATCGAGAAAATAAGTTGTTTTGGGTACAGGAATGCTAGGACAGTGCTTTCTAATCAAGCTGATAAACAGAGCTTCAATGACTAAGTGAGCAATCATAACAGGCTCCCTATCTTGGTGGATAGAAAAATTGATTGTCGGGTTCCTCTGGAAAAAGGAGAGTAACCTTTGTCCCTTGTTGTTGCTGAGCAAAATAAAAATCTCTCTCATGGAATCGTGAACTAGCTAGGTATGGAAAGTTGAGGAATACTCCAAGAGTAACTGTGCATATGGTTGGGTGGAAAAGGGAACCCCTTTCAACAATTACCAACTAATTTCAAATTTCAGATAAGTGTGACTATGAGATTTATATTTTTCTGATTGTTTTGTTGTAGTATGTGTTTTCTTGAGCTAGATGATGGCATAATATTTTACCTTGTTTGAATGGTAGAATTTGTGGCTCTGATGGCCTAGGAATTTTTTTTAAGTAAAACTTAAATATCATGTTGTAAATGGTTTTATGCCTACCTCTGTTTAGAAAAGGAGAACTACTAGTAATGGGTTTTAAATGAATTTGGGACATAAGACTTTGGCACGTACTAGTTGGAAAATCCTCAAATGGACCATCCAAAGATTGAATCTGCAAATATAGAGTTAGGACAAACTCTACAGGAATACTACAATCCTATCGATCCCTCGAAAACACCTTCTCCTGTTGTAGAATCTAAGCTCTATAGATGAAAGGCGCTTCCATCAAACATTTTTTTTCCAAGTGACCACAGGCTCAAATCTGTGGGCTTAACCAAATATCGGATGAGATTTAAGAGTGTATCCCTCGGGGGATTGTCAAATTTCCATATAACCAAGGTCCTAGAACCCTTCGCTACTCTCAAAAGGAGCTAGGCTATCCAGACTTCGAGACTTCGGGATATTTGAACCTCACAACATTCAAATCCTGTCGAAGGCAACCTGTCGAAACGATGATTAGACGGTTTGACCAACAACTAGTGGTCTCTTATCCATTATCATAGGATTTTACTTATTGTTAAACACTTACCAAATTTTGACCACGGAGACTCTCCTCACCATTGATCATGATCACAGATCAACAAGGTGATCCTTGTCTTCACCCTCTTATGGATCCAACGGCGAAGGAAATACCTGAATTATCTACTTGATCAGATGACTAGAGGGATTTCATGATTTTGAAACTCATGTGAATCCCCGCCTTTCAACCTCTCTGGAGTATTATCAGAAAAAGTGGTCACGAGGTAGTGAATACTGTTTGTTGTCGGTTATTACTCCCACTTATTATATCCTTCCATTTTACCAATAAAACGGCCAAAAAGGATACCGAAGTATCTTGGATCGACGGTCCACGTGACTTCGGGACTTCGGTCTTCAGGATTTTGAGAGTGTGGGGTAGAGCACAACTAGGCTATTCCCCTAAGACTATAGTACAAAGTAAAGAGTTCCAGAGCTTCGGAACTTCGAGACTCCGTGACTCCGGGAAAATCTGAGGGATAAAGGATACGTTAAGCATCGAAGTGTCGAATTTCCCTTGTTGAAGTGTCCAACTCCGATTGGAGGGGCTCGCATATGCCATGGTGATGTGGAATTCATGGATAGTTCCACGTGGCATCGTGGGATTGGTCACGAGTTAGGTGTGGGACCCCCCCTTGTCAAGTCTAAACCATGTGTTAAGTGTGGATAAATCTCAACCATCAGATATAAGGTGGATAGAGATCCACCATAGATTATGGAGTGGAAAGAGACTTCCGGTCTCCAGGGAAGTTTTTGGACCTGCACAAGAATTGTCGAAGGGTCGAAGGCCCGATATCCATGAAGACCTGGGGATATATTCCATGTAACCCCTCCTTTTGTGACCATGTTGTTGCTAGAGAATGACAACATGGGTCACGATAGTTCCATGTCAAACAACATGAGAGAAGTAAATCCACATAGATTCCACATGGTGAAGGGGGTGGCCATTGGCCAATGACTACCCGAAACTTCGGAAAGCCATAAATTTCAAACCAAAACTCGGTTTTGGACAAGGGTATAGTCATTGGAAATATCTCGATGAGCACAAGGATATGGTGTTCTCATTAGAGGAATCCACGAAGTTGTAGGAAAGCAGAAAATTTATACCCCCATCCCTTAAAAGGATATTTAGGGGGTCGAGTGTGTGACATCCTCTCTTATTCAGTTGGTTGTGCTATTTTCTTGAACAGATAAGTGTTTAATATGCCTTTTTAATATATGTGGATGTTGTACATATGAGTTTGTCATAATTAAATAGAAYATGTGAATGCTTRGAGATAATGAACTRAATAGATATGTATTTGTTGTCTTTATTGCTTAACATGTTAACWTATGAAATTGAATAAGCATRRGAAATTGATATCCCTTGGGATCTTGCAGCTTGAGAGGAAAGTTTGCAAGATATGGAAAAARTCTTTGTTCRGAATATGCCATAAGTCCCTATAGTCTTAGAGGTTTTCAGAAGGGTAAATAACCTAGAGACTCGAGGAAGTCACATAKTTTTAAGTGGAAAACTTGCAAGATATGCAAGAATATTTCTTGTGACAACGTCAAGGAGTTTTTTAGGGTTCCAGAGTAGGTTCTGAACTCCTAAAGGCCTGGTAAGACCCTAAAATGATCTTTGAAATTGACTAAGTCCCAAAATCAAAGAATTAACCAATATAAACCATGTGATTGAGTCAACGACGTTCATGGTCGTCGATCGGGTAGGGTGAGTAGRTCTCATCCCTTCCTCAAGAAAGACATCGTCATTGGGAATGATTGAGTGCCAGGACTTATGTAAAKTTAGACAAGGAGTACGATGACAACGAAAACCTAGAGACAATATGAGGAGGTTTGATCTGTCGGGAGTGATCTTGGCGAAGATCATGATCGTTGGTACTAGTGACATCACTGTTAGGGTATGGAAGGTTGGAGAAGTTGAGTGATGCGTTCAGAGAGTGTCGACGACGACGAGGACTCGGAAAGAGTGATAACCGTCAATTGATATCTAGGAAAAGTTTGATCTTCGTCGTAGATTTTCATGGGTTCTTTTTAAGTGAGGAAAGGGGATGATGATGTAATGGAGATGTGGTGAGCCAATGTGCTAGCCAACATGCCTTGAGGAGTGTCAGGTGTTATTAGTTGAATGATCGATGGGACAACAATGGTCCTGGAAGGGGCCGAGAACCTTAGGCCTTTTCTTATAATCTAAGATGTTGGATCCATAGGTTGTTGGATCATAGTCGTTTGTCGATGGATGGTGAGTAGAGGTTTGGGGTAAAGCTAGGAGGATGAGTCGACGACGAAAAGTGATTTGGGGTTAAATGACAGTAGTTGGTTGGTGGAATGGTGAGATGAAATCTCATCCGTGAATCCTTGTAGGTCCCATTTGTTTGTCGTAGACGAGGTCAAGGGCATGGATGTTATTCATCGTGCACGATGGAGACATCGATGAAACTTGAGTCATTTCCCACTAGGTTTTGAGGATCATTGGATCTGATATTAGACTCTTCGGAGTAGGGTAGTTGGGGTGAATGATATCTCATGGGAGATAAACCATGATGATGATGAAGAAAGATGATATACAATCAAAACCATTGAATGATGAGCTAGGTGGCAAGTGCCACATTGATGCCATGTTAGCACCACATAGGATGGCACGAGTGGGAGGGATCCGCATGGATACCATGTCATAGTGAGGTGGATTTTCCAGTGAGAGCTTGAAAACTTTGAGAATTTATAACTCTTGACCCAGAGCTCAGTGTTGAGCGTAATTATAGTCATTTGAAATCTCTCTGTGAGAAAAATCCATCTATGGTCCTTGGAGAGAGATAAGGACCGAGTAGAGGAAATAAATATTTAACATCCCACCAGCCTAAGAGAGGGTTAGGAGGTCACGTGTGATATAGTGTGGGATTCCTTCTCATCTGCTTGCCATCATGACCATATCTATCAAACAATAGCTCATTTGCCCATCCTCCAAGGTCCAAGAGGTGTGAGAGGATGTATTTGAAGGAGGTCAATCACCAGGTGACCCAACATTTTTCATCACATGTGTTGTATCCTGTATAAAGTGCACAATGTCCTAGGTGAAAGCACAAAGACATCCTTAAAAGACCATGTCGGGTGAACCCAAGTCAATGAAAACCATGGAATCAAGTAAAACCAACAATCACAAGGGGAAATTTTCCTAAGAAGCATACGAAGTAGGTCGTCAATTAATACAAAAGACAAATGAACAAATCTCATTAGGTATCCCCTCCAAACTTCACACAAGCTCAAGATTTTTTGCAATTCGGCAAGTTTAGGTATGGGAGAACCATCAAAGGAACCAATTAGGAATTCCAGTACCCAAGTACAAAGATATTTTCCAGTAGAACCCATCAAAGATATGTAATAAATGTGAGGTGGTCATGCAGTTTACTTCTGGGCATGGCATCATTAACATGAAAGAAAATGTATGGGCTCACCTCCATGAGTGCCTTTGTAGAGGGTGCGCTTGGCAATTGAGTTACCCTTTCCTCGACGTTTTTTTCATTTCAAACCCCTTATTTTCCCTTTTCTTTATTTTTATTTTATTTGAAAGTCCTCTTAAAAAGATTTCAATCTTAACACTTCCTTTTCTTTCATTCAAGATATATTCAAGTCATTTTTTTATTGATGAATTCATTTATTCACATTAGGACTAGGGGTGATTACCATTAATGAAGAGGTAGAGCTCAATTATGGACCATGGCTTTTAACTATCCTCATTAACCCATTTCCAAGGATGATTTTAGGGGATAAATTTCACTCATGGGCTAATCTTCCATGGTTTTTCCCAAAAGAGGATTCGTTATTCTAAAAATGATTTGTCTAAATTTTATAGGACAAAATTATTTTACCTTAAAAATCGCCAAAATGTTATACAAACTATATAAAATACTTAGAAATTTGAATATTTTTACAAAAATATCGTCAAACATTTATAGTTGGCATATGAAAGATTACTAAGATTAGCCAAGGTTTCTACATTTTAAAATAAATTATCATCCTTAAAATCATCCCTACCCATTTCTTTATCATCCAGGTGCAATCTACCTTTGGGCCTTTATCCCCTTCTTCTCCTAAGAGAATGAGGTACATGCCTGATCCGGATTTTATGAACAGAATGAAATGAATACAAATTATTAAAATATGCTTAACACGGAATAATAGAGATACAGTAAAACTAATTTTCTATTCAATAAGGAAATAAGAAGAAACTGTAAAATGCAGCGGAAAAAAAGCTTGTTGGAATGGTGGCAGCTTATCTCTAAGAAGAGATGTAACGATTGCGCTCATTCACAAGAAGATGATTACAATAAGGTTCTGCATGCCCTTTTACAATAAAAAATAATGTCAAAAAACCTAGACATCCAAAAACCTAACCCTAGGTGATGAAGCACCAAAAGTCATGTGGGCCCCGTTTGGGTAAGTTAGTACATCAACTTCTTGGGGTCGTAACTTTTGCATACGATCTTCATTTTAGGAGAATGATATCCCATTGGAAATGTATCGTATAGAAGATTCATTTTGGGGGCTCAATCGAATCCTTCAACTATCATTGAGAAACTCGATTCCAAAAAACCTTCATTTAGGCCCTCAAAATGGCCTCGGAAGTTAAAAACTGCTAAAAATAGTAAATTGCCAAAATTGACAGAAAAATGTTTTGAGCGAGTTTGAAAAGGTGGGTGGCCACCGATATCCACCTGGATCAATCCTCCTTCCTTAGGAATCAATGGTTTCATTTGCATTGAGTTCTCCCATCAGATGAGGAAATTTCTGCTAAATTTGGCCCCGGGTGAGCCACTTGGCTTGGTGTAGGAGCTGCCCTACTTTGACGACTCGATAAAGCTAGATCATTTGTTGTCGCATTCCATTGATCTATGTGTCCACAATCTGATCACTAGATGTCTATTTCATGCATTCGTGGTTTAGCTCTATTGGTGTCAACTCCTCTGTTATCTCTGAGGTGTCCAATAATGGTGGGAAATATGGCCGAAGGAGAGCCACGTTGAAAACTGGGTGAAGGCCAAGGAAAGCGGAAATGTTGAGCTCAAAAGAATTGTCACCCACAACCTTGGTGATGGTGTATGACCCATAACGGAGCGGGAAAAGCTTATGATGGGGCCCTGTAAGGCGTTATTTCTGCAAGTGAAACCAAACTTTGTCGCCCTCCTGAAACTTATGTGGCACCTAATGTTGATAATGGCATTGATTGTACTTAACATTAAACTTATGTAGAATATCATGAACCCATTGGTGGATGTGTTGGATCCTCTCAATGAACCGAGTGGCTTTGTCAGCTTCTGGTGGAGAAAGGGACTAGTCGACCGAGGTGGTCACCAGGGGTAGTGCAAAATCCATGGGGCCCAATGGTTGGAATCTCAACCCCACCTGAAAGGGGCTATGGCCAGTTGAGCTATGCAAGGCTCGATTGTAGCTATGTTGGACATAGGGAAGACTCTCATCCCATGTGCGGGGCTGTTTTGAATTTTACATGCGTAGGATATGTACGATCATTTGATTGACTACCTCACTTTGGCCATCTGTCTGGGGGTGCAAGGTAGTGAATTTGGTGAGCTTGGTATACAGCAGTGACCAGAGGCTCGAGAAAAATGTGTTGAGGAATCGTCTGTCACGGTCTGAGATAATGATTTTTGGGATACCAAAATGTATCCATACTCATTCAAAGAAGAGCTTGGTAGTGACTTCTATTGTGATGTTCTTCTTGCAGGCGGCTAGAATCGCCATCTTGGAAAAGTGATCAACGACCACAAAAACACAGTCATTTCCCTTCTTGGTGGAAGGGAGGCCCAACATGTAGTCCATTGAGATGGATTCCCACGACCTTTCAAGAGTAGGAAGAGGAGTGTACAGGCCTTGTTTCTTAGTGGTCGGATTGGCAATAGCGCGAGCGGTGTAGGGCCTGATATACTTGTCGACATCATGTTGCAGTTTTGGCTAGTAGAAAGGTTTCTGCAACACTGCCATTGTATTTTAGACGCCACAGTGTCCTGCCACCCGACTGTAGTGAGATTTCGAAATCAGCTTCGCGCACTCGCTTGATGGAATGCAGAGATGGCCCAGATGACACAACAACCCATCTTGTAGATGGAAATTAGCGACTATTGGAAGTCAGGGTCTATATTGTAGAGGTGGGGCCATCTAGATGTCTCGTGGCTGCAAGAGTCTAGCACCGTGGTGAGTGCTGCGACTGGAGGTCGGCTGAGGAAATCAACAACTCAGTTGGTACTTCCTATTTTATACTTGATGTTGAGGTGGAACTATTGTAAGTATGTGGACCACTTATGATGGCAGTCATTCTGCAATTTTCCTTGAGTCTGCATGAATTGTAGTGGCTTGTGATCAATGTGGATGATTGTCTCATTCCCAATAATGTAATGTCTCCACTGGTGGCGGGATTCCACAATGGAGTACATTTATTTTCCGTAAGTAGGGTACTTACGGACAACATCTGATAGTTTCTCACTATGATATGCCACAGGGTGGCCGTGTTGAGTGAGAACAATTCCCACAACATAGTCTGAAGCATCTGTCTCGATCTCAAAGGAATGTTGCAGGTCCAGTAATGAAAGTACTGAGGATGAGCACAAATGCTTCTTCAAGTCATCGAAGGCTTGTTGTTGGGAAAGGCCCCACACAATTTTTTTCTTACCACCACCTATGGTTACTTGGCTAAGGGCCCATGCAATATGAGAAAATCCCAACACGAACCTATGATAGAAATTGGTGAGGCCCATGAAGCTTCGAAGTTCAATGAGTGTGGTTGGTGTTGGCCAGTCATGAATTACCTAGATCTCGGTTGGATCCACATCCACACCATGTCGATCAACAATTTAGCCTAAGTAATGGACCTTGTCCATGGCGAAGGAGCATTTTTCCAAGTTTGCATATAGTTTATGTTGTCGCAGGGTGTGCAAAACCTGTTGAATATGTTGCAAATGTTCCACCCAAGTCTTGTTGTAAATGAGGATGTCATCTAGATACACCATTACAAAAGTGTTGGTGAAAGGTCATAGGATATCATCCATCATCCTCATAAAATTTGTTGGAGCATTTTTCAAACCAAAGGGCATGACCAGCCATTCAAAAAGACCTTTTGACTTGAAAGCGGTCTTTCATACATCTGTATGTTCTATTGGGACCTCGTGGTAGCCATACTTCAAATCAATCTTAATGAAGTATTTGGCCCCTGTGAGATGATCAAGGAGGTCGTCGATTCGGGGAATCAAGGACCAGTTTTAGACTGTGATTTTATTCAGGGCCCGGTAATTAATGCAGAGTCGCCAGGTCTCATATTTCTTCTCCACCAGCACGATTGGGCTCCCAAAAGGAGATAATCTAGGACGTATGTGCCCCTTGTGGAGAAGTTATTGGATATGCCTCTTGATCTCATTTTTTTCTAACAGAGAGCGGTAGTAGACTAGCCCATTAGATAATGGTGCGTCTAGGGTCAGATCGATGGGATGCTTGACCTGGCAATGCATAGGTACCCCAATAGGAGAGGAGAATATATCTGAGTATTCTTCCACGACCTTATCCGCTTGTTTTTGTTGTGAGGAGAGATCGGTCGTGGAGGCCCTGGATGTGGTTACGATCTTTCTCTCACTCTGAGAGTGAATCACGAAAAAGACAAATTTTCTGGTTTGAGAGATAATCTTCCTGCATTTCTTGGCAGATATCAAGGAAATAGCACTAGGAGGGACTGCCTCGAGTATCCTGTACAATTTCCTGTTCAAAGTAATAATAACACTACGAGACCTAGACTCATATACAACATGATGTTTCCATAAATAAGGTTGGCCCAAAATAACATTACAAACTTCGAGAGGAGCAACATCACACAATACCTCATCTTTGAAGGGCTTGATTCCATATGACAATCGACATTGTTGGCTGACACGAAGATCACTTCCTTGGCGGAGCCATCTAATGGTGTAGGCTTGTGGGTGAGGAATTGTCGACAGGGCCAGCCGCTTGATGACCTCTGCTGAGATGAGGTTCTTATGGCTACTGCTATCAACAATGAAGTGTAGCGGGGTGCCTTTTACCCACATCTGTGAATGGAAGGGGCACTCGCCTTCTTTTGTCTTGTCTGGTTCACCAAGATGGAGCTTGGTGGTAGTAACGGTGGCACTTGGTTTCGCGTCAATGATTTGTCTTCCCCTTTCTGGTTCTGACTCAGAACTCACATATGATTCAGAGGCTTTCACTTCGGCCACCAACGACTTCTTTGAGCGACAGTCAGCAATGTTATGCCAAGGGATCTTATGGAAGTCCCACCACTTTCTGGTATCTTTCTTTGTCTTTCCGGTGTCCTTCTTTGCTTGCGGCTTGGACTAGTTGTTCTAATAATGTCCATCTTTGCTTTGTCCTTTTTTTTGTTGGTTAGGGCCGCCCCTTCCTGTCTTTTTCTATGACGGGTTCCTAGGACCAAATTGTCGCGTCTTTTATTTGAGCTTCTGCTCGATTTTGACTGCATATCATTAGGCTGCACCCAAGGATGAGACGTCCAAAAATTTCATTTCAGTCTGGATGTATCTATGCAAAGTACCACGATACTTGAGCACCAAATGTCGCTCTGAATCTTTGATACCCAGCTTGGTGCGCAAGGTATGGAATATATTTGTGAAATCTGTCACTGCTTGGTCTCTTTCTTGCCACAGTGTGGTCCATTTGGTATACAAGTCATCATAACTTCCGATGGGGTAGTATTATTCTTTAATAGCATCCCTGAAGGATTCTCAGGTGGTCGCGACTGTAAATAATGAGGGTTCCTCTATTCCCTTTTGCTCACAGAAAGTTTCCCACCAATCTTTGACATGGGGAACGACTTTGAGGAGTGCAAAAGTAATATTTTTTCTATTCGAAAAGTTATGGACAAAAAAATACCCTTCTAGTAGATTCAACCACTTGTCTACAACATCTGCGTCTATCTGACCTTCAAATATAGGAATATCGAAGTTGATTTGTACCTTGAAGGGGGCGACATCTCCGGTTGAGCAAGATGTGTCGCATGTTGGTAGTCGTTGAAGGATTTGCGTGAAACTATACATCATCTCGTTCTTTTGTTGTGTGAGGGTTTTCTCAATCAACATTTTGAAATGATCTCTTGTTCTGTCATCTTTCTTTTCTCCTTCCATGAGAGTTCGCTTGGTCGTGCGATAGCTTTTGTCCTTAAGAGAAACAAGCTCGAGACCCAATTCTTTGTACCCTGACCTCTTTGGGGACATGCATTAAGATGACAAGGAGCAGACTGCTTTAATACCACTGATCTGGATTTTATGAGTAGAACGAAATGAATACAAATTATTAAAAGATGTTTAACACAGAATAACAGAGATACAACAAAACTGGTTTTCTATTCAATAAGAAAATAAACTGAAACTATAAAATGTAGCGGAAAACAAGCTTGTTGGAATGGTGGCGGCTTATCTCTGAGAAGAGATGTGACGATTGCGCTCATTTGCAAGAAGATGATTACAATGAGGCTTAGAAGGCCTTTTTACAACAAACAAGAATGTCAAAAACCCTAGACATCCAAAAACCTAACCCTAGGAGATGAAATGCCAAAAGTCATGTGGGCCCTGTTTGCGTAAGTTGGTACATCAACTTCTCAGGGTCATAACTTTTGCAGACGATATCCATTTTAGGCGCACGAAATCCCATTGGAAAGGTATCGTTGAGGAGATTCATTTTGGGAGCTCAATTAGAGGTTTCGGCTATCATTGAGAGGCTCGATCCCAAAAAAACCTTCATTCAGGCCCTCAAAATGGCCCTGGAAGTTAAAAACTGCTAAAAATAGTAAATTATCAAAATTGTCAAAAAACTGTTTTGAGCAAGTTGGAAAAGGTGGGTGGCCACCAAAATCCACCTGCATCAATGCCTTTTTGGTGTACATGTAACCACATTACCCAAAAGGTGGGATATGGAAGGATGAAGGATGGAAGAGTGACAAGTATGATTGGGAATGGTATGCTACCCATTTCAAGGAACCACTGGTAGTACCCTTTTTCCCTAGGAGTGACAACACAAGACTAACATGCCTAGGATGACCACCAAGGTGAAACATGGAAAAAACATAACTTCTGAGCTCATGATTCATTATCCAACTTC
>JASDQU010683879.1:13423-45432 GCA_032191745.1 Picea mariana | reverse complement strand
CAAGTTTCTTCATTCATCCAAAGGTTGTCTTACTAGCTCAAACTTAAGAGTATTTATACAAGAGTTTAAAACCATAAATGCTAAAATGTCTCCTAAATATCATAAGTAGATCCAAAATATCCTAGGAGGGTCGAATGCTTCCTCTAGATCCTCAAAACATGGTCAAAATCCCACGAAATCAAAAACTGTCCTAGATTTAATGCTGAAACAGGGCAATTTCTGTTGAACTGGCCATGTTTGACCAACGTTGACCGGGCATCTAGCAGTCTCAGATTTCGAATCTGATAGCTTACTCACCATCCTTGTACATCTGGGAATGCAACCCAAGTGTTGGATTTCACCCAGGTGTTCTGCAAGTATACAAACGACGGAGCTATTACGGGATTTGGTGAAATCCTGTAATTTCTGCTAAATTTCCAATTTTAATGCAAAAATTTAGAAAATTCAATTCTGAAGTTAAAGGATGACAAATATACCTTGGATAGGCTGTTTCATGGGAAATGTGGAATAAAATGAAGGAAAAATGGGCAAATAAAGAAGCAAAAGTATGGTTTATGGAAGCACAAAAATGGACTCAACAGGCCTAACAACCCACCTCTTCAATATCCCACGAGCCTAACAACCCGCTTCTTCAATCCCTCTCCCAAGATAACCATAGACACAAACATAATGGCTATGGATATAGGTTCAGGTATAGTTATGAAGGTACGAAGGATATCTCAATGGGTGTGTGAATGCTCATGGATGATTGACATGATGACTGACTGATGGGAGGAATCCTAGAAAACAATCCCTGAAAATGAACTAAGTTGAAACAATATGTATGCATGTCCCCAACTTGACACTTGTCATGTTGGGAGCTACTTTGGCCCACTTGTCCCCAACATTGGAACTTAGGATAAAATAATTATCCATACTTTATATTTAAGAAATATTAATATAATATTCTTTTTTAGCTTAATCTCCCTAGCTTATCCCTTTTCCTTAAATTTTATCCCCCCCTTTCCCTTAACTAGTGGAGTTTAGTCCCCCATACTCTTTTATCGTGGTCGGCCTGCACGCAGTGATGTATTTTGTATTAATGCTGAGACATATACAAAAGTAGGAACAATGACCTTTAACATCTAGGATCTCCAACCTAATAATCACAAAACTAGCTCACCAGCCTATAAAACACAACACATACACAAGGCTCCTTGGCCTCAAAGTCGCACAAACTTAAGTTGCTACATGGGGTATCCTGGAATGTGGACACTTTCTCATTTTATTGTGCAATACATGCGTGCACTATGCCATGAAAGGTGCATACAAAAATGATATCAAACAGATCACCATCTTAAGTACATTTTTGTTTACATTACAATTGGATTTGGACTAGAGATATTACAATCCCCTCCCCTTATTTATTCACTGTCCTCAATGCATTATGTACTCATACACAACAGAATTTCAAAAATCCTCAAAAAGATGCGGGTATTCTGCCCACATTTCATCCTCATGCTCCCAAGTAGCATCTTTAGGATCGTACCAGGTCCATTGGAACTTTACAAACCCTATGGCTCGATGCTAGAGTTGTTTGGTTTTCTAGTCCAGAATGTGTTCAGGATGCACTTGGAAAGCACCTTCTTGCTCAACCTGAATCACATTTCAATCAATAACATGATTAGCATCAGGTATATATTTCTTGAGAAATGATAGATGGAATACATTATGAACAGACATAGATCCAGGAAATGCAATCATATAAGCTATTGGACCAATCCTCTCTAGGATTTCAAATGGCCCACAATAGTGAGCTGCCAACTTTGAACAATTTCCCAACTTCAGGGAACTTCTGTTGGCTTTTACTTTCAAAAATACATGGTCTCTCACTTTAAATTCCCTCTGAGTTATGCCTTTATCAGCATAGCTTTTCTTCCTATCTTGGGAAGCCTTTAAATTTTTCTTTATTTTTATCATTTGCTCCTCCATTTCCCTGAGAAAATCTAGCCCAACCACTGCTCTATCTGTTGGGTTATCCCAGCTTACTGGTGTGTTTCACTTTCTTCCATAAAGTGCCTCAAATGGGCTCATCTTTAGAGATGTTTGGTACCCATTGTTATAAGAAAACTCTACCAATTTTAGGTAGTCTTCCCATTTTGATGGTTTATCCATCACATACATCCTCAACATATCTTCAATCACTTGGTTCACCCTCTCTGTTTGTCCATCTAATTCTGGATGATAAGTTGTACTAAAATTCAAATTTGTTCCAAATCCATTAAATAATGCCTTCCAAAATTTAGAGGTAAATTTTGGATCTCTGTTAGACACAATTGTCTTGGGTATGCCATGTAATCGATAAATTTCTTTGATATAAACATCAACAATGTTGGTTTCCTTGTGAGTAAGCTTAACTAGAATAAAATGGGTAGATTTAGTAAGATTATCCACTACTACCATGAAAGAATCATGTTGCTTGTTTGTTATAGGTAGTTTGGTGATGAAATCCATTGTTACAACTTCCCATTTCCACTTATGAATGGGTAATGGTTCTAGAAAACCAATTGGGTGTCTATGCTCAGCCTTTACCTTTTGAAATTCCAAACATTTGGCAATAAATCTGCAACTTCTTTCTTCATTCCTGGCCAATAATATTCGCTCTTAACAACTGCAATAGTTTTCTGATAACCTGGGTGCCCAACATAAGGTACATTATGCATTTCTCTCAATATCTTATTTTTCAATTCCTGAGAATTTGTCACATAAATTCTTCCCTTGTACATGAGAATTTCATCATTATCTAGCTTGTATTCTTCAATTTTTTGTTGTAAATTACCTTGCTGTAATTTTTCCATTAATTCCTTGTATTGCATATCTAATTTTGCAACCTCTAAAATTATGGGTTTCAAATATGATTGGTATGTGCTAATGGCTATAGCATGAATTTAATGCACTCTTCTGCGGAGTGCATCAACCACTTTGTTCTCTTTCCCCTTGATATGATTTATATCAAAGTCATATTCACTTAGAAATTATAACCATCTTCTTTGCCTAGCATTTAGAGTTGGCTAATCAAATAAATATTTTAGACCATTGTGTTCTATTCTTAGCTCAAACATTTTCCCCATGAGGTAGTGTCTCCATTTCCTTAAGGCATGCACTATGTTGCCAACTCCAAATCATGAGTGACATAGTGTCTTTCATGCTCCTTCAACTTCCTTGATTTGTAACATATAACAAACCCATTTTGACTGAGGAATCCACCAAGTCCTTCTTTACATGCATCTATGCATACAATGAAGTCTTCATTTGGGTCTACAATCCTTAGTATTGGAGCACTTGTTAATAATTTTTTCAAGTGTTGGAAACTCTTTTCACAATCCAATGTCCATTGAAACTTCACACCCTTTCTTTGCAAGGAAGTGATTGGGTGTGAAATATTTGAGAATCCTTCAATGAATATCCTATAGTAGCCTGCAAGGCCCATGAATGATCTGACCTCTATCACATTCTTTGGTGCTGACCATTCTCTAATGGATTCTATCTTCTCAGGATCCACTACTATCCCATCCTCTGCAATGATATGCCCTAAATAATGAATTTTTTTTTGATAAAATGAGCACTTGCTCAATTTTGCATACAACTGATGCTCCCTTAATACTTGCAACACCATCCTCAAATGATGTTCATGATCTTATTCTAACTTGGAATATACAAGGATGTCATCCAAAAATACAATGACAAACTTGTCTAAATATTCTCGAAAAACACCAATCATTAAGCACATGAAAACAGTTGGTGCATTTGACAACCCAAATGGAACCACTGTGAACTCATAATGACCATACCTTGTCCTGAAGGTGGTCTTACTGATATCTTCCTCTTTAATCCTTACCCGATGGTATCCTGACCTAAGGTCTGTCTTTGAAAATATCTTTGCATCCTTCAATTGATCAAAGAGATCATCATTCCTTGGTAGAGGATACTTGTTCTTTACAGTCACTTTATTCAAATGTCTAAAATGAATTCACAATATTAATGTCCCATATTTCTTCTTCACGAACAATACTGGGGCACCCCAAGGTGACACACTTGGGAATATATACCCCTTCTTCATAAGTTCTTCAAGCTACATTTGCAACTCCTTCGTCTCTGGTGTACTCATTCTGTAAGGAGTCTTTGCCACTGGAACTGCTCCAAGCATTAAATTTATAGAGAAATAAATATCTCTCTTTGGGGGTAGTCCTGGTACCTCCTTGAACACATCTTCAAAATCTTCCAGGACTGCATGATCCTCAAGATTTGTCACCTTATCTTTAGTTGTCTCTTCCATATGGGATGCAAATATTTGACACCCTTTTCTGTAATATTTCTTCAGCTGCAATACTGAAATTTCTATGATGGTTACTACCCTTGGAATTCCCTGCATGCTCCTTAGGTTACCATCCTCATGCAATCAAGTAAATGCCTTGTTAGGATAGTCTAGGATAGCATGATTTTGATACAACCAATCCATCCCAATTAGACAGTCATAGGAACCTAAAGGCAAGGTGTTCAAATCTGTCCTGGTGTTCAACCCATTCATGTCCATAAGACATGACTTAACCATCTCATTAACTTTTCTTTTGGATCTGGTAGCTAGCTACACCAACCAAGATTTTCCATGCTTTCTTCTTGGCAAATGAAAACTTTCCACTATCTTAGGATCTATATAACTATGACTAGCTTTTGAATCAATTAAAATAACAATGGTTTGGTTATTGATCATACCTTCCACTTCAATCATATGTGACTGATACTCTGCTTTCTTGTTTTCCAGGGCTGCATAGATCTTGGGTACAAATTTTCCCATGTCCTCCATTGTTTCATCTTGCAGTACATTGTGAACAGTCCTCACTTTTTCTCCTCTGTGAGGATAATCTCTTAACATATGATCTCCTTTACAACCCCAACATTGAATATGTGGTTTCCTTGGCCTTTGACCCCTTGTCTCAACCGTTCTGGGTTCTCTAGAAGTTGGTTGTCCCTAAGTATTATTTTTGAAGAATGGTGGCTTAGTTCCTTTCTTCCTCTGATCCATCTTGAATTTCTTTTTTTCTTCCCAAGATTTTTGGAAAGTTGGCCTTGATTTTTGTTGATCATATATGAATTTATCTCACCTTATGGTCTCCTCCAATGTCTTGGGTTCATCATACTATATTTTTTCATTGATGAATGATGGAAATCCACTCAAATACCTATGAATATTAACTGTCTCATCCTTGATGAAGGAAACATACTTTATTAGTTCTAAAAACCTTCTCTCATATTCATCTATGGTCATACTCCCAAGATTGAGTTCAAAGAACTCTTTCATTTTCTTATCATAGTATCTCTTAGTCAAGTATTTCTTCTCAAAATGCTTCTTGAATTCCCTCCAAGTAACACTTTTCTCTTTAATGTTCTTCACCTGCACAAGCTGATCCCACCACATGGATGCTTTTCCTTTGAGTTGATAGATGGAAATTCTATCTTCTGCATGAGAAGAATAATTATGCAATTGAAAATACTTTCTCATGCCCAACAACCATGTCTCTGCATATTCATCCTTCTTGTGCTCAAAATCAAATGTAGGAGGTTTGATTTTGTTCATTTCTCCTCATAGCTCATCCAAACCAGACCCCTTATGCTTCCTGATAGTGGATGGACTTGATCTACTATGTTCCCTCTTATTGGAATTCCTCGGGGAGTGATGGTGATGCCTTCTAACACTTCTTTCTCTTCTTTTCTCATCAGGCGACCTGTGACTTCCTGATTTGCATGAGCCACTATCCTTATCCAATTTATTTTCTATTATGTTCAAGCTTTACATTAACTTCATGTTGAATTCATCCTGCTACTCCTTTGATCTCATAATCCTTTCATTATCATATTTATGGCTTTGGAGATCCTTCTGCAAATTTTTGAAGGTCTCTACCATATTCATGTTTTCATCCATTCCTTCTCCATGTCCATTAGAGTTTGTTCCTTCAATGCCAAAATGGACATCCATCCCTCTAATATCATCATCCCAGCTATAAGTCTCCTGTACCTCTTCCATCCCTATGGACTCTTTATTGATCTTGATCTGATATATTTGTTGCTAACTCTACAAAATGTGTAGCCAACAAAACTTTGTCAGGCTAGCTGACTCAACAATTTCACGAAAAAATATGAACCATTCTGGTTCAATAATATATCAGAATTATTTCTTCTAATTTCCTGGAAAATTGAATGCCCAGATCAATTTTCTGGGTGTATATTTAGATTCCGCTGTCCAATGCCTACTCCCATGCTCAATTCTGAGTCTTGAGTAGAAAGTTATGGTTATTTGAAATTTGTCCATTATTTTTTTTGTTCACACTTCAACTTGGTGCAACTCTGCGCTGTAATTATGCATTTTTGCACCTACTCCATTGGATTTTTTGTAGGATCTCAATTGGGTTTCTTAGTATACATATTTTGGACACTCTGTCCAATTTCACCTCTTTCTGGGTTCTGGGCTACTAGTTATAGCCTGCTGAAGTTCTAGGACAATTCGTGTTTTTGGTCTAGAATGATACATGTACCCTCTTTTCCATATTAAACATTTTTAGCATGCCCAGAAATTTAATTCAGCTCTAGGACTGACTTCTATGGTTCAACAAATTTCCATTGACTACTCCTGTGCCTCAATCTGATTCCGGAGCATAAAGTTATGGCTCTTTGAATTTAGTCGGGTCTTAAAATTTACCCTCCACTGTTTGTGTTGTTACCTTCTCATAAAAGCTCCATTTGACGAACGATTTACACCATTAGAAATATCTTTCCAAGATATTTTATTTGAGTTGTAGAGACAGAGTGTACCTTGGTACATTCCTTTCTTGTGGTTTTTGCAATGCTAAAAATGCTCTTAAGGGCCTCAAAAAATGCGCTGCAAAAAGATGGCGTTCAAACAATATAAAATGTTGCGGAAAATCGTTGTTTTTTTGTTGTTGTTCACCATAAAAAAGACTTCGCGCACACAAATTTCAACATGTATGCCCATATTTATCATGCACAAGAACACCACAAGGTAATTCGTTCTCCACGCACCTATAACCATTGTGCATCACTTCTTCGTCATGCCAATAACTTGTGTGCACTACTTTTGTGTCATGCGCCAATATCCACCGCTCACAATTTTGATTCTTGCACTACTACTTGTTGCGTGCAAATTTTGTATCTCACGTTGATATTTTGCACGTGGTTTTACTCTACGTGGTGTACCATGCCAAAGTTTACTACGCCCCTACCAGGCACTGATAGTCTGTGCGTACCATTTACTACACTGTCGCATGACAACTTATACTCATATTGCACGCGCACCAACCAAACTCCTATGCACTCTGCCAATACTGTGCACACCATGTGCACCATTAATGTGTGTGTGCACACTACGCACACCTTTTTATGCGTATGCACACCGCGGAACAAAATTTTTCTACGTAGTGCCAAAATTTAGCATGCGCACCAGCACGCCAACATTTTTCCATGCGGCACCAAAATTTTCTGCGAGCACTGGCACACCAACATTTTTTCGCGCGGGCACCAACACGCCAATATTTTTCCACGCAGTGCCAAAATTTAGCGCGCTCACCAGCACGCCGTTATTTTTCTGCGCGACGCCAAATTTTTACATATCACGGGATTTTTACTGCGCATCATGCATTTTTAGTGCGCCCACCTATGCACATTCATTTTTATGCGCATCAATTCCTCATGAATTCCACTGCAGAAATTGGGGATTTTTCCTACATTCTTACCATACACATTCTGCAACTGTGAAATTTGCTCAATTTCACCCCGATAACACCAAATCAACCTCTGCAACAACAAATCGTTGTGGATTGACATTTCTGGAACGGATTATTCCAACACTCAATTCATGAATTGAGAATTTTAATTACAAATCTTTCTCCATTTGAAATGGCTTCACTGTAACTTCAAATTCGACCCATTCTAGGTCTGAATTTTCTAGAACAGATATTAAATTAGAAATATCTCACCACTTGGCCAAATTTCTCCATTTTTCCATGTATTTAGCAACAGAAATTGGGGATTTTTCCCAATTCCATGTTGTTGCTTATAAATATTACCATGGAGGCTCTGCAACTCGAAATTTGGCCACCTCGAAATAAATCCTCAGTGAAATTTCGCTTCATCTCAACTTTCTCAGCCCATCCAGGCTCAATGTTGAAAACTGAAGCTCTGATACCATATTGTAACGTCCTTGACCACCCATTTCGGGCCATGCTACATGAGAGAATACTTTTGTTCTCTCTGTGGAACATACTGAAACATACCCATCATCCAACTGAGCTATGCCACATAAATTTTTTGAACTACATGCAATTAAAACATATACACATAGAACTATTGTGGAACTTTATATATGAAACGTAAACAACCAAATTCATTATGTAATTGCACAGATTCATACTGAAATAATAGTAAACATATACATGCAACATATACATGCAATACCCATAAATATAAATACAGTTATAAGCACACATAGGATAAACCCATAAAAATAAACACGAAAATAATAATGCAGCATGTAAATTTATCACACAGTTGACACTTATATTGGTAATAACATCACCAACTATGTGCAGACCTTCCACGAACCTCCTATCCTTAGACCACACAACTCATCACTCTCAGCAGTGGGTCACCCACGAGCTGGGACTAAACTCCACCCGGGTAAAGGGATTCCTAGCCAGGCTAATGGTTCATAGACAACAGGAAAGTCTCTGTCACAGGTGCCCCCTCAAAATAAAAACCTACAGTCCCTCATTCCCCACATGCCTGTACCACCCAGGAAGTGTGCCCCTTATCTGCTCAACAATCCTTCGGTTGCCCCACTTCTTTTTCAGGCTTCAACAATAGGCTGGACAGGAAGTCTCAGAGCCCTCTAGCGACAGTTTAGCACCTTCAGGAAATCAATTCCATATCAATTCTCTCACCCAAAGAGAAGTTTTTCACAGGCCTAACAAGACACCTCTTCAATATCCCATGGGCCTAACAACCTGCTTCTTCAGTCCCACTCCCAAGCTAACCATATACACAAACATAATGGCTATGGATACAGGTTCAGGTACAGTCATGAAGGTACGAAGGATAGCTCAATGGGTGTGTGAATTCTCATGGATGATTGACTGGATTACTGAATGATGGTAGGAAATGAACTAAATCCAAACAATATGTATGCATGTCCCCAACTTGACACTTGTCATGTTGGGAGCTACTTTGGCCCACTTGTCCCCAACTTTGGAACTTAGGACAAAATAATTATCCATACTTTATATTTAAGAAATATTAATATAATATTCCTTTTTAGCTTAAGCTCCCTAGATTATCCCTTTTCCTTAACTTTTAGCTCCCCCTTTCCCTTAACTAGTGGATTTTAGTTCCCCATACTCTTTTATTGTGGTTGGTCTGTGCACAACTATGTATTTTATATTAATGTTGAGACATATACAAAAGTAGGTGCACTATCCTTTAACATCTAGGCTATTTGGCCTAATAATAAAAAAAATAGCTCACCAACCTATAAAACACATCATATACACAAGGCTCCTTGGCCTCAAAGTCATGCGCACTTAAGTTGTTGCACACGGTATCCTGGAATGTGCACACTTCCTCATTTTACTCCGCAATACATGCGCGCACTATGCCATGAAAGGTGCATATAAAGATGATATCAAACAACTCACCAGCTTAAGTACATTTTTATTTACATTACAATTGGGTTCGTCCTAGGGATATTACAAAAACACTCATGGATTCACAACTGTTATATCATGGGAACTTCCCCTAGGAGGATATTTATTTTACCTTATCTAGTGATTATTTGGAACCTCTTAGGAACACTACACAGACATTTATATTCTCAAGTACTCACTCGAGTGTTAAGAAGGGAGAAATGTGACACCCCAACATCATAAGTAAATATTAGGGGGTTGGGTGTGCTACATAATTCAACCAGATTAAAAAGAAAGAGAATGAAATGGGGAAGTAATTTGATGCTAGTTTTGACAACTTGCAAAGCCAGATCCAAAAGTACTTTTTTCCACCAAAAGAAACCATTATTCTTCTTTACTTGAATTCATTTGAAGGATAGTTTGGTTTCATCCTAAAGAGAAAGATGCAAAATTGGCAAAGGACAAAGAGTATAGTGTACAGATTGAATAACATCTTATCATCTCAAATATTGAGCCTTTTAAGTTCCCTCATACTAGGAAAAAACCAGAGACGAAGACTTCAACATGCAATGTACAAGATCCAATCACACTCTTGGCTCAAAATTTTGATCAAATGAATACCTGGTTCATTCATAATCAAAATTAGATCATGAACAAGTTGAAAACTTTGGAGAGGCACCATCATGCTCCATACCTCAGTTTATCATAAAATAGAGGGAAAACATAGGTTGGAAACCAAGGCCACAACAAGAGGAAAAGGAAACTGACACCTTGAATCCTACTGGGATGGTCAACATTGAGGGATCGCCATGGTGTTTTCCTTGTGAATAACCTAATTCTGAACATGAATGTTCGAGAAAAGGGATCAAGTAGATGTTTATATGTATTTAAAGAAATTAACATCTAAGGATTTTTTGGATTATTGACATCATAGAAGAACAACTTGAAGAGATCATGACGTGGACAGGTAGATGAGCTCGGTTGGAAATATTGAACCATATGGATGAAGGTTTAAAGGAAAAGCTAATAAAAAGGGAAATTTTGACATATTCGAGAAGAAACAAAGTGCCAGTCTCACCACCACCAGAAACGAAGGAAGTGACTCCACCTCCATTTCATGACCCGCTTCCATAATCACCAACACATTAGGGCTTTTTCCTAAATATATGGCATTATATGAGATTGGAAAGATGAATATGGCATTATCTGTGATGGAGATGTGCAAAATCCCTTCCATAAAAAGAGAAGTTTTGAAGGCATTAAAGGTACAATATGAAGTAGGATATCCTATGGTGATCTTAAATACTATGTATCATGGGAAACAAGGAGAGGACAATCCTCCTTTTTATCTTTGTTTGGGCATAAATGGATTTCATTTGAATAATTTTATTTTGGATTCCGGAGCCTCGATAAATATGATGTCTCTAAAGGTAATGAAACAACTTGGTTTGTGGACAAACCACCCTTATGGGAACATTTGTGGTATTGATTAAAAAAAGGTGAAAGTGTATGGTCTCATAAAATATGTGTAGGTGTATTTGTAGGATTTCCCCCACATCAGCCTCATCATGAATATGATTATGATTAAAGTGCCAGATGCTTGTGGCATGATATTTTCAAGAAGTTGGTCTGCTACCCTTGGAGGTTTTCTTAGTATGGACCTCACTCATGCACATATCCCTATGGGGGATGGGACATTTGAGATTTTATACCATCAACATGTTGCAAATACTCATGTAGTTGATTTGAAAATCCCATACTACTGAAGTGATTGCAAGCATGATGTGACACCTCAAGTCATCAAGTATGATCCTTGGGATTTTCTGTTTACAAGAGAAGATTGAATTGATACAATCTTTCCAAAGACTAATAAGTATAATGTTAAGCCCTAAATAGTGGCACATAGTGGCACATTAACCTTTTATTGGGGCATATTACATTAGTATTTTTATTTTATTTATGTCGGCTTGGGTCCATTAGTTGTAATTGTACCTCCTAGTCTCCTATATATACCAAGGAGACATTTTCATTTGGAATCATCTTGTATTTGGAAGTTTATGTGGTGTATAAGGAGGTTTCCCCCTCGAAGAGGCTTATTATCTGAAATTATATATTTTTCAAGGGGTTGATTAGTTTTTCTGACGTTTTTCTATGCTATCTTGATATTTGGTTCTTAACATTTGGTATAAGAGATCAAGGTCTTGGGGTTTCACTGCTACATCTGAGACACATTGGAATTTTAGATATAATTTGTTTTATACGAAGTTTCAGAAGGAACCCCTTGGAGGATATTTATCAGACGGATCAAGGTACGTTGGGTTCAAATTTCATCTCTTGAGGCCTTATACTTTCATAGATACATCCTTTGTAATATAGGGTTCTGGAATCATCATGAATTTAGTCATTGTGTAATTTTCACTATGAAATTGTTTCTGTAACTTTTCAGACTCTGAAATTCAGAGGATATTCACAGAAATTATTAAGGTATATGTGATAAAAAATTCATCTTTTGTTTCATCGTACATTTGTAGATACACCATGTGGAATATAGGGTATCTGACTAGTCCTATTGACTAGTCTCAAGAAGGTGTTCCAAGTAAAACAATCATAAATTATTCCTCGAGTATCCAAATTGAGTGAGAATAGTTGCATTGGATAGTGGACAATCTATAGTATGTCGTGTATGATTTTCATAATTGTATATCAATTATTTTTTGTGGGGCACTCTATACAAGTGATATCTCTTGGAAAGGAAAACATTCAACAAGTTGTGGGGAATTTACCATAAATTCCACTTGGCACATCCAAATTTGATAAGACCTGTGGAATTGCAGAGAAGAAATATCATAGAACTACAGAAAATAAATTTCCATACCCAGAAGGGCCAAAATTTTGGAGATACAACAAAATAAAGATTGTCTAGCATAACCACCTCAAACTCAAGGTTTAAAGTGATACTTGGCCAACATGCCACCAAAAAAGGGAACTTCCACACCAAATAAGCCTCCAGACAATCCCACTTGGACTCTTGATGAAGGTGAAGAAATGCGTAGGGATATAAATGATTTACAAAAGAATACAATAACAAAATATGAACTACAAGATATGATGGATTCAACTAAGGATAAGTTGGAGGAAATAATGGATACTAAGATGGATGGTTTAAAAAGGGATGTCATGGAAGGATTGAAAAATTCCTAATAGAGAGGACACCTAAAAGTGAAAATGTATCCCATGAAATTCATGATGAGGACACAAGGAAGATGAATCAAGAATGGAGAAACTCTAAACTTTGGTTGAAGACCAACCACTTTCCTAAGATCGATATGAGGAATTTTGATGGCAAGGACCCAATCACATGGATACTTTAGATGGAGCAATTCTTTGATATACATAATGTGCCACATACACAAAAGGTACGAATTGCTTTTTTATATTTAGAACCCAATAAATTTGTGTGGTATCAATGGCTTTGTTCTTGAAAATCACTCGTCACTTCGACAATTTTCTTGGAAGAAATGATAGCACACTATGAGGTTACAAGGAGAAATACCTTCCTTAGCCAATTGATAAATCTCAAGAAAAATGGTTCAATTACAGAGCACATTGAGAACTTCCAAAGATTGAATATAAAGGTAACAAATATTCTAGATGAGCACTTGATTGATGTATTCATAGGAACTTTAAGGGATAACATTCAACATGAGGTTTGCCTTTGGGAACCCAAATCATTGGAAAATGCATTTAGGGTGGAAAGAAATGTTGAAAGTAAAAATATGGCTATGGCTACTAGAAGGACCACTCCTAACATCTATCGAGAGAACAATGTTCCTTCTTCTAAAACAGCTCAACCTACAAGGTTGACACCTCAACAATTAGAGGAAAGAAAAGGAAAAGTTTTATGCTTTAATTGTGACAACGAGTACAGTGAGGGACATAAGTGTGGTGAGAAGAAATTATTCTACATAGATTGTGAAGAGGAAGAATAAAAAGAACCATATCAAGATGAAAACATAGAAGTGATTTCTTTAGAAGAGTTGACTCCCACGATATCATGTAATGCATTGGCTGGAATTGGCACTCCTCAAACCCTCAAGATCGAAGGATATATAAAAAAGAAAAATATATTAGTCCTAATTGATTCTGGTAGTACTCATAATATGATTCACTATAAATTATCCAAAACTCTCAATTTCTTTATATATCCAGCACCATAGTTTCAAGTAATGATTGCAGATGGAGGAAATATCAATTGCTTAGGAAAATGAAATAAGATCAATCTTACTATGGGGGAATATGTAAATAATAGTCAAATGATTTCTATACCCATGTGTGGTGTTGATGTCGTACTAGGAATCTAATGGTTACAATCATTAGGAACAATGGCTTTTAATTTTCAAGAACTTTTCATGAAATTTTCATTGGAAGGAAAAGAAATTGAGTTAAGAGTTATCACAGGGAAACCTAATAAGGTGATAATCTCTAATGGCATGACAAAATTATTGAAAAAGGGGTATCAAGGTGTAATTTCACAACTATGCTCACTAGATGTTCAAAAATCTAAGCCATCTATTCCCCTAGATCTCCAAGGAATCATTGATAAGCATTCCAAAGTATTTGAAGAAATTCCCAAAGGTATTCCACCCACTCAAAATCATGATCATGATATTCACCTAATTCTTGGGAGTGTTACTTCTAACATCAGGCCGTATAGATACCCTTATGCCCAGAAGAGTGAAATTGAGCGTGTGGTTGAAGAAATGTTAGAGGGTGGCATTATTAGACCTAGCCAAAGTTCTTACTCTGCACTGGTGGCAATGGTAGTCAAGAAAGATGGCTCATGGCGTATGTATCTAGATTATAGAGAGCTCAACAAGATCACTATTAAAGATAAGTTTCCCATTCCCGTCATTGATAAATTTTTATATGAACTACATGGAGAAATCTATTTCACAAAGTTGGATCTTTTTTCAAGGTATCATCAAATTAGAATGAAGGAAGAAGATATCCCAAAAACAACATTCTGAACTTATGAAGGCCATTATGAATTTTTGGTCATGCATTTTGGCCTTACAAATGGACCTTCCACATTTCAAGGGTTGATGAATTCCATTTTCAATCCCTTCCTTCGAAAATTTGTGTCAGTATTTTTTGATGATATACTAATCTATAGCAATTCTTGGGAGGATCATGTGCGACATGTTGACAAGGTTCTACAACTACTAAAGGAGACACAACTATATGCCAAAGCATACAAATGTTTCTTTGTGGTGAAAGAGGTAGAGTATTTGGGTCATATTGTATCTCATGAATGTGTCAAGGTAGACCCTAACAAGATTAAGTCCATGATGGACTGGTCGATTCCCAAAACATTGAAGAATATTAGAGGATTTTTGGGTTTGTTAGGTTACTACCACAAGTTTGTTCGGAACTATGGGAGAATAGAAACACCTTTAACAACACTAACTAAGAAGGATGCATTTTCATGGACTCCAAAGGAAACTAAATCTTTTGAACAACTTAAAGAGGTGATTTGAAAAGATTATGTCTTGACCACACCATACTTCACAAAAACCTATATTGTGGAATGTGATGCCTCGGGAAATGGCATTGGTGTTTTCCTAATGCAATAAGGAAGGCCCATGGATTTTGAAAGTTGGCCACTCAAGGGAAAGGACTTACACAAACCCATTTCTGAGAAGGAAATGATGGAAATACTACATGCATTCAAGAAATGGCACCCTTACCTAATAGGTAGGCACTTGAAGGTCAAAACATATCATGATAGTCTTAAATACTTCTTGGAACAAAGACTATCTTTAGAAGAACAACAAAAATGGGTGACCAAGATTTTAGGTTATGATTTTGAAATCATCTATAAAAAAGGGAAGAAAAATTTTGTGGCAGATGCACTCTCAAGAAAGGATGAAGATGTTGAGGCCTTTCTCTGTGCTATTTCAATCATCCAACCCGATTGGATAATAGAAGCGAGGGATGAATGGAAGAATTATGAAAATGTGTGGACTCTCATTCAAAGGTTGCAGCAGGATTCCAGTGCATCAGATACAATTACATGGAAAAATTATTCACTATGGTACGAATATCACTTATATTTATGTAAGAACTCCCAACTCAAACAAAAGGAACTATTGGAATTGCACACCTCTCCGGTAGGAGGGAACTCAGGATTTTCGAAAACCTACCATAGGGTTAAGAAGGAATTTTTTTGGGATGGCCTTAAAAATGATGTTGAAAGGTTTGTAGAAGAATGTTTGGTTTTCTAACAAAATAAGGTGGAAACAATTAAGACCCCAAGTCTTTTACAACCATTAGCCATCCCAAGTCAGCATTCGGAGGAGGTTTCCATGGATTTCATCACAGGGTTACCAAAGTCTGAAGGGAAGAGTGTCATCATGGTGATTGTTGATAGACTGACCAAGTACACACACTTTTGTGCACTCTCGCATCCCTTCAAAGCCAGTACAGTTGCCACCGCATTCATGGAGACAATTCAAAAACTACATGGAATCCCAAATATTATTGTAAGTGACATAGATCCTATCTTCACTGGACATTTTTTGACATAATTATTTTCTTGTTTGGGTACTCAATTTTCTCATGGCTCATCCTATCATCCTCAATATGATGGACAAACCATGATAGTGAACAAATGTTTGGAAGGCTACCTTCGTTGCTTTGTCTCTGATAAAGAAACACAATGTCTCAAATGGTTACCCTTGCCAAAATGGTGGTATAACACTTCCTTTCATACTACAACAAAAATGAAACCATTTATGGCACTCTATGGATACCACCCTCCTTCCATCACTTCTTCCCTAAAATAAAAATCTAAGGTTCAATAAGTGTAAGATCACATCGAGCATCAACAACAAGTTCTCCAAATCTTAAAGGACAACCTAACTATGGCACCGAATCGCATGAAACAACAAGCATATCAACATCGTAGTGAAAGAAGTTTTGAAGTAGGGGATTCAGTGTTTTTAAGACTACAACGACACAAACAGATGTCCCTCAAGCAAGCTAAGAAGGATAATAAATTATCACCAAAGTACTATGGCCCTTATAAGGTGTTGCAAAAGATTGGTACTATGAAATACAAATTGGAGTTGCATGCATCCTCACGAGTACACCCATTTTTCCATGTTTCATTCTTAAAGAAGGTTATATGTGACAAGATCCCAGTTCAAACTGTATTTCCAGAACTTGACAAGGAAGGAAAAATCATATTGTAGCATGAATCCATCACTGACAAAAGAATTCACCAATTGAGGAATAGATCCATTTTAGAGTATCTCATCAAGTGGAGGAAACTATCTGCTGAAGATTCCACTTGGGAAGATCATTCTTTTATACAGAAGCATCCAGAATTACTCAAGCGTTGTGAACAACACTTGTATCAAGGGGAGGGGCATGTTAATCCCTAAATAGTGGAACATTACCCCTTAATTGGGGCATATTACATTAGTAATGTTATTTTATTTATGTCGGTTTGGGTCCATTAGTTTCAATTGTACCTCCTAGTCTCCTAAATATACCAAGGAAACATTTTCATTTCGAATCATCTTGTATATGGAAATTTATGTTGTGTATAAGAAGGTTTCCCCCTCAAAGAGGCTTATTATCTGAAATTATGTCGTTTTGAAGGCGTTGAGTACTTATTCTGAGGTTTTTCTATGCTATCTTGATATTTGGTTCTTAACATATAAGGAGAAGCTTGAAGAATACTAGGAAAAGGATCCAGGATCCATCAATATACTCAAGAATGGTGAGGATAAAAAGGTGTTAACGGGGAAAAATTCACCCAACAACAATAAGGGTACTCCCTGGTGCACGGTCCCAATTAGAATATACATAGTTTGGTTTAGGATACCTATCTAGAATTTGGCTCGGTTTCCATTGATAGTTATGAGGATGAAAGTAGGTGTTTATGCAATGCAAATATGTAGATGAATACTATGTATTAAAATAAATATAATATACTTCTAATATATCCTACCCTATCCTAGATAGGAGTAAACTATAGAAACCAAATGAGTTGTAAATGAAACTAAACTTTGTCAGGAACCCCACACAGGTAGTTGAAATGAAGGTGCAAAGTTAGTAACATGAGCATGCATACACCATAAAATTCTCAATTATATTTCTACATACATTTACAACTTGGATACAAGAAATAATAACAATACTATAACATAACATAGTGTGCATCAAATCAGTCTATCAACAAACATTATTCTTATAGTCCATGTGATCAACCTACATTCTACTTGAAGAAGTTCACAACAAAATTAGCCACAAATACAAGTTCTTCACCCTTTTGAAAACTAGCCCCGAGGGTTTCTCAACATTCATTAACACAGTATATCTCCTTGAATCAGTTATTGAGTTTATACAATTCTTGAATAACCCTTTCAAAATGGGTCTCTTCTCCTATTTATACTCATTTTCCTAACTATTTTTTGACTCTTTGAATTCCTCTTAAGAAGTTGTTACAAAACTATTTGTCTCCCTCTTCTTGATGACAATTGTACAAATAAAATATAAAATTTAGAGCAGTTAAGAAAAGACAAAATAGGGGGAAAATAATAACAATTTCGAATTTTCTATTTTCCCTTTTATGTATTCTTGTCCCATATGTAAACTACCTGAATTTCCAATTTATCATACAAAGCAAAGAGTCTATGATATACAAGTTCTTCAATGGTGGCCACATGCATCGCCACATTGTCATCGAGGGTTTTCATATCCTTAGACAATGTTTTCATGAATGCTTGAGCCATGGTATGGAGATTTATTGTTTTGATGAGGTGTTGTTCTATTGGATTCGTTGTCACTTAGGTGGCTACATCAGTGACTCCTTGTATATGACTAGTGTTGCCATGTACCTTGTCTACTAGTTCCTCCATTATAAGGTTTTTTCAAAGATCTTCTAGTTGGGGAAATCAACACAACATGAGTAGTTCTTGTACTTCTTTGTGTATGCATGAACAAATTTCCATTGATATGGTAGTATATTTGTCTCCTTTTTTTCCTAAGTGTTGGAAACGATCAAGTGCATATATGTCGATTTTCCTTTCTCTAATGGAGGGGAGGTATAGATCTACTGGTTCATCAAGGTTTTTTGTGATCCATGTATTGATGTTGTTCATGCCCTATCAAATAGTGTTGAATTGTGCAATCTTGGTTTGCACCATTGCATGTTGTTCCACGATAGTAGCAGATAATTCTGTGAACATGTGCAAGTGTGCATACTCATCGATTAAGGCCTCCTCTAGTTGAGTTTTGAATTTCTTCACATTGGTCTTGAAAATATGAAGACTTCCTTTGTCGAACTTTACCAGTTGAATTTTATCCTCGAGTTCTCTAATCCTTGCTGGAATCATCATATTTTTCAATGCATATTCTTGACATTATCCTCTGTGGCACTCCAAAAAGTGGATCTAGCTTAAACTATAACTATTAGAACTTTGTTGACGTGCTTGGTTATGGGGGGATATGTAATGACTAAAATATGGTTTCCCCATATTATGGTTACACTCTTTTATTGTTCTTGTATAATTCGGCTTGATGCTCTATCATATACAAACTTCCAAAAGTCAGGCACATCATTTGGCCTGAATGGAATATTGAGTCCCAAATTTAGTCCATTTGCATTTTTTGTTGATATGTAAGGGATACCAATGTCCATTAGGATTGTTTCACTATTTCTATCATCTGCGTATTTCTTTCTCTGTTCTTCCTTTGTTTCTTTATCTGTCGCTTCCTTAGCTTCCTTTTCTACTGCTTATTTTTGGGGATCTTCTTTTGCTGTGGCTTCTGTTTTAGCCTTGGCTTTGGATTCTTCAATGATATTTCTCTTTTTTTCAATAGCATCATTCTTTTTCTTGTGGAACTTCTCTTTCTTCCTTCTTGTTTTATCATCTAGTGGCTCTTTTTCCTCTACTAATCGTGAATGTGCAAAAGTAGAGCTAGGGGATGTCCCTTCCACTGCTTCTTCTTCCACTTTCCTCCTGGAATCTTCTCATGTTTTATTTCCATCTACAATCCTCCCTAAGGGCTTGCTTCATCTCTTGAAGGTGACTTAATTATAATTTATTTCACTGTGATGTACCTCATCTTCCTCCAAGACATCTGTTGTATATTTCATTCTTTTACAACTCCCTTTTGGTCGTGTCTTTTGAACCTCTCCTCTCCAAAATGATATCAGAGAAAGGTGTTTACTTATTATTGTGATTGATTGTTGTTATTAAATGAGTATATCCCAACATATAGTGGGAGTGGTGGCCAAATTTCCTTCTTTCCTCGATATATGATTCCTCCTACTCCATGGATAATTGTTTGATATACCACCTCTTGGAGTACTAGTTTGTCTGGTACGAACCGAGGGAGGAGATGAGGGGATCTCATGGCACCATACACCCTGATATAAGTACCATGCTCCATATGATACCAATCCATGATTCTATTTATGAAAACTATCTCCTTTCCAGTCATACACGGGGATGGTGTGCAATATATAAACTCGTACAAAGGAACCAAAAAATGTTCAAAACATTTATGATATTTCATCCTTTATTTGTGCTCCCAGATAAATTTGCAATATATATGTATGGATTTGTTTGATGGTTTCCATTTCCACCCCACTTCAATGTATTTATGGGAATCACACATGATGTCTAGGATATAGGAAGACAAGTGGACACTTAGGAAAGTTCCTGGTTAAGCTTCTACAACTACAATGATGGGATTTGTCAGGTTGGCCGAAAGGATGTTATCCTTGTTAAATGAAAATCCTTCGTCCACACAGTAATAGATCAATGGAATGTATGACATAGATAACTAATAGGTGTCTTGTTCCACATATAGCCTGCATAGCATGACTACTATATATTGATAAGGTTTCCTTAGTGTTGTCGTAAGATATCCTTCCTTGGGTCTAATTTTGAATTTATTGTCTAGCTTATATCACCTTGGGAACAATTCTTTGGTTGTTTATTCAAACTCATCGAGAATATTATTTTCCATATTTTTAGTCCCCTTCTTAAGGTGATATCCTTTTGTTAAGTATTTGGGTCAAAACGATGCTATGGGTTCCTTTCTAGTGATATAGACATATTTATTCATCGCATCTATGTTCTTCAGAATCAAAGTGATGGCATCGATGCATGGGAACAAAACAATGCGGTTTGCTACTCGGAACATCCCAGATATTCTAATGTTCTTGAATATCTTTAATTCATATTGGTCCTTGGAATCAGTGGATAAGTTTTTCTTTTTGAACACATGGTATATGTCTCCCCATTTGAGTACATCCCCTTCCTTCTCTAGGATTCCAAAGGTGTCGTCATAAATGGCTCTAGGGGTGTCAGGTTCACTTGTAATTTGTTGGACACTTCTGGAGGCCTCGGTATCTAGTGCTTTTCTATTCGTTTTGTTTTTTGGAGACATATATGGACATGCAAAAAATTATGGGGTTGTCAGTGTTTCATGGAAACCTGCACAAGAGATCTAGCTAAAGAAAGTACAAACAAAGCTTATCAAGAGAGGAAGAGAGATTCAATATGGAAGAATGAGAAAATATATTCACACTACTCTAATGAGATAATGATTGATACATAGATCATGATCAATATGATACAATGAATGAGTGGAATACACTCATATATAGGGAAAAACATTCCATAATTAAGAAAAGAAATCAAGAAGTTAACTTTCCTTAGGAATGCATGCATGCATAATAGTGATGGTAAAAACAGAAAGTCTAAAATAGAGCTAGTCAGTTAACTCTCACTGAACTAGTGTGTCGAAAATAGAAATTTCTCCAACACCCCCCCTGAACATCACTATAGAGTAAAAAATGAGTCCTGACTACTAGGCCATTTTGGGTACTCGTGTACAATAAAACTAATGAACATTGAATAAAAGTGAGGAAAGAGGGAAAACCACATGGGAACAAAACCCCCCCTCAAAAGATAATGTACCAAAAGAAGAAAATGGAAATTGCTAGACAACTGTGTTCTTCACTGCAAGACGATCCCACAAAGTTTGAAATTTTTTCTCACTGAAAGTATTCATGAAGATGTAGAAATATTTATGGATCTGATGAAGTCTTTTGGCAACCTGTCAGGCATTGTACCTCTTGATCCCGTGGACCCATCTGCACATGAAAATATTCCTTTATGGTTGAAGTGGAACTAGATTCCAAGTCTGGTTCTGTAGGAGTGGGTCATGCTCCTCCTGCATGGCGTCTTTCCATAATGGATTTCCCACAACCCTATTGTAGTTTTGTGGATCAGTATATTGAACCATATAGCAATGCATGGGCATCGTAGGTTCTAAAGATGAAAGTACATGAGAAGGCTCCTCATGCTAAGATCGATTCATCCTCGAATCCAATGAATTCCCTACAAGGTTTCCTGCTGCCTGAAGTGTGATTTGTGCCTTCTTGGGAATCTGTTGAAGCTTCAGTGCTGGTTTCTTATATGGTTGTACTACCTTCTTATTTCCATGTACAAAATCTGAGTTTATGGAATCATCTCTGATGTTTGAAACTGATGGAAGAACAAGAGTATATGCATGTTGCACTAGAGGTGCATGCAAAGTACTCTCCTTATGTGTAAGTAGAATAGAGAAGTCATCATAAAAAAACTTAGTGAATTTATACAACCTTGACTTGTGATCCACCTCACCAATTGCAATGATGGAATTCTCATGCATGTCAATTAATGAAACTGAATTTGATGTAAATTCAACCTTTTTACCTTTCTGAGTGACCTGATAAACTAAGAGAAGATTCATAGAAAGATTTGGAACATGTAGAACATTCTCAAAATTTCCATTGTGGATTTCCACTGTCCCTTCTCCTGCTGTTGCTACTGGAGTATCATTCCCCATGAGAATAGGGGGTATTGATCATGCACTCAAAGAAGAGAAAACTTCATCTTTCACTACCATATGATGGGATGCACTAGAATCTATAATCCATGAATCAGATGAGGAATTAATTGCAACCAGAGCATGATGATTACCTTTCTTAGGAGCAGGATCTTCTTCCTTCTGCTTCTTGACTCCCTCTGGAATGAAGTTTCCAAGTTTGTTCTGCTAAATTGTCTGTGACATAAGATTGATTTGTTTCTTCATGCATGTGGATTCTTCATGATTCGGTTTATTGCAGTAAGTGCATTTTTTTCCCTTCTTCTTCTTCTTCGAATCTGAAGAGACTCTGGAACCTGAAGAATCATTGAAGGGTTTGGAATATCCCTCCTTATCGTTCTGTTTGGATGACCCTTTTCCATCATGCATGGTGAGTGCATGTGCTTTGGGATCTTTCATGAGACCCATATGTATGATTTTTGTTTTCTCTTGTGTAAGAGACTCAATTAACTGAGCCAACGTAGGCATTTTCCAATTTGTTCCAAAAAGACATCTGCTAGAATGGAAATTTGAGACATATAGAGTGTATTCTGGTCCTAGCTTGGCCAAGATTGTTAGAATAATTTTTTTCTCTTATGTACACTTATCGATACCACATTCACCCAAGGTCAATAACAAAGATTTAAATTTAGTAAAGAAATCTTGTATATTATAAAAAAATTTAGGGTCTAAGGTATTCAACTCTACCTCAAGCATATGGCATCACATCTCATCCTACTTTCCAAAGAGTCCTTCCAGGGTGGTCTGGATCTCGTTTGGAGTCTTCCATGCACCAACATGAAACCATAAATTAGTGGATATTAACTCAATAATTAGTCTTATGACCTCATCCTTACGGTTCACCCATCTTATCTTATCAATTGTTGATGTAGGTTCTGTTTCTGTCACCATCATCAAATTATACAACCCTTTCCTTCTGAGTTGGAATTCTGCCTTCGGATTCCAATCAAAATAATTGTATGGTGTGAGGATTACCACCAAGCTTGACTGTATAATAGTTGTCATATCCATCTCTCCTACTGTTTCTAATAACCCTTAAAAATTTACTCTCAATCTGCAAGTGAAAAATTAAGAAATCACGATAGAAAGGGAACTTTAAGTGAAAATTCGTATCAGTTTCAAGAGATTATCTTACAAATTACTTTCGAAGAAAACGGTGAGGAATATCTCCAAACGGTTGAAAACCCACTTCCAAATTGGGTCGATTTACTTTCAAAGAGGGTATTTTCCTCAAAAACTTAATATTTTGGGAGAAGTCACTGCTGAAAGGTATGACCATGGATTCGTATCGGTTTCAGGAGACTATCTTGCGACTTACTTTCTGATCAAACGATGCAGAATCTCGCCAAACGGTTGAAAATCCACTTCCAAAATGGGTCGATTTACTTTCCATTTAGGTCATTTCCTCAAAAAGGTAATATTTTGGGAGGAATAACTGTTGAACGGTACAACCATGGATTTAGCTCGCTGAAACCCCAATTTACCTTATTCTTTGGCTTGTCTGGCTTGCTCCAAGCATCATAGCTTTGATACCATGTCAGTGTTTCATGGAAACCTGCACAGGAGATCTAGATAAATCATGTACAAACAAAGCTTATGAAGAGAGGAAGAGAGATTCAATATGGAAGAATGAGAAAATATATTCACACTACTCCAATGAGCTGATGATTGATACATAGATCATGATCAATATGATACAATGAATGAGTGGAATACACTCATTTATAGGGAAAAACATTCCATAATTAAGAAAAGAAATCAAATCTTTCCTTAGGAATGCATGCATGCATAATAGTGATGGTAAAAATATAAAGTCTAAAATAGAACTAGTCAATTAACTCCCACTGAACTAGTGTGTTGAAAATAGAAATTTCTCCAACAAGGGTTAATATTAAGATGAAATCATAACTAACATAAAATTTAATATATCTAAGTATCTTCAAATACTAGAGGACTTGCTCGAGTTGACACTAGGTGGAAGATAATCATCCAAATATGATAGAATCATAACATGCATGATGAGAAATCTAGTGGAAGTTAGAGAAGAAAATGGCTTGAAAGGTGTTCAAAGGTGAAAATCAGAAAATTTAATGTCAAATTCCTTGATGAAAATCAAAGAAGTTAGTAACAAGTTCTTCAAACGCTATCAGGAGGAATAATATGAAAGGATCCAATAGGCCTTGGTAGATTTAGTGAGAAGGGCATTAATGGTATATTGTGTACATCGGGAAATTTAATGACAGATTCATCAATGAAGAGGATGGATCAAAAGGAATCAACAAGTTAACTTTAACTCCTCCTATGTATTGGAGGAGTTAACACAACCTCCTCTGATACATCGAAGGAGTTGGCGATAATTTATTTGATAAGATTCGAGTTTAATTTAGGGAAGTTGTTATGAAGTTATCTGATAGAAAGTTTTAATACAAGTTTTTTCGGTCTACCAAGGGGAAACTTCAGAAATTGGTTAAGTCTCAGAATTGGTTAAGACCGTGGGGGGAAGTTTTGTTATTCTTTGATAATCAAGATCTTAGGATTTTTTATCGGCTAGAATTTCAATGGGTGCTCATTATATGGTGAGGGAAGCGGACATACTAGCGTCTTTTCATTCTAGCTAATATTTATGGTTTTATCAGTCGAACTTTTGACAAGTATTTGGATAAAGATACCATATAAGGGAGCATTGTGTTGGTCCTATGGTCTATCAAGACTTTAGCAAACAAGGTTACATATTATGGATTTCACATAATAATAATCATAGAAGAGGTAGGAGGTGAAATTGACAGTGAGAGATGGGGAACGTATGGGAAGAGGTGGAGAAACATCATGGTAGAATCCTAGGGTATAAATAGGGTTTCTAGGGAATCATATAAATTAAGATAATGAAAGTTCTAACCATAGAATGGCCCAGCCCGCAAAAGGGTGGGTGCAAGATAAATTTAGGGCTTACCTGGTAAGCACCCAACACATGTAGGATGTTGATATACTAGAGGTGAGGAGCTTCAAGCTTAGTGTTTGGATTATGCTCTTCCTTCTTTGGCATTCAACAAACACTAAGAGTTGGGAGGTTGATCACCTTTATATATTTTTTGGGCAAGGTTTGGTAATAAATGTGAGTAAGTGGAATTTAAATCATTAGAGTTAGAGGCAAGTATATTGATGTACATCGAAGGAATTCATGGGAAGTCCTCCGATGTATATCAAAATAATTTCCACTAAGTATACCGCGGTTCATCGAAAGGGATGAAAATAACTCATCCAATGTATTGGAGAAGTTAATATGAACTCCTCTGATACATCGAAGGAGTTTATACAAACTTTTTCAATAAGGACTTATCGAAGGTTTGGGTTGTGAGATTGTTCCTTTGTTATCAGAGAAGTTGGAGGTAACTCCTCCGATGTTCATCGAAGGAGTTTGTGGTAACTCCTCCGATGTACATAGGAGGAGTTTTCATTAACTTATTTGAAAACCAATATTTTGACTCAAACTTTTACTTAAGTGTTCCAATTTGAAAAAGGTAACTTAGTTGAAAAACAAGATTGAAGAGCATGTTTTAGAGCAGAGGGAAGGATCTGAAGATGCAAGTGGAAGAGTCTTCAAATTCAAGAAAAAAAGGGGCTCCATTTTCCTGGAAGGATTTTGCAAATTGTTTACAGGAAAATGGAGGGTTTTAGTGCATGGCACAACAAATGGCAACACAATGGACTAAGCCTTTGAATATCTATAAATCGGTATTCAAACACATATTTTCGAGAGATGGGGGGAGGGGTTATCATGCATAACTCAAGAGATAAATAATAGGTCCCATAGCTCAGGTTTTGAGGATACAACATTTGTATGATACAAATGGGAATTCAAGACCATGTCTCAAAACATATTGTCTCTTAATGCATACTCATTTATATATAAATGACCTAGGGGAGGTGTATGGAGAATTTCAGAGAAATGGAAAATTAGTAATGATGAGAATACAAGTTGTGATGTGTTTTTCTGGTGTTTCTCCACTACCAGCAAGCATCCATAGCTCTGACGGAGTCACTCAAGTGTCACAAGACTTTTTCCACTGCTAACAAGCATCCATAGCCCTGACGAAGATACTTGCATGTCCCACGTCATTTGGTATGCCTTTCCCCAACACTTTACTTTTTGAGTTTAATTCTCTTATTCTTAGAGAAAGGTGGATGGGGGGATTCTAGTTTTCCTTTAAAGGCACTAGGGATAAAACCTGTGATAGTTATATTTTCCAACTTGATTATAGATGAGAAAACTCCCCGAATAACGTTCTCTACAAAACTGCAAATGTATCTTCCCAAACCATTTGCTCTTAGTCCAAAAAATATACAAATATGTTCTTAGGATGAGTCCTTGGTTCCTTACTTTATCATATTTAATTGCATGATGTCTACCTACTAAAGTGACATGTTCAACTACTAGATATGACTTAAAGTGATGCACATCAAAAATATAAAAACTAGGGATGGATTGTGTTTGGAAACCAGTCTACAGAGTTGTTAAGATATCAACACCTAATGTGATAAAATTTAGAAGCATGTCCAGGACTAAGTTATCAAACATTTGATAAATATAGGATGAGAGTTTTCAAAAGGAAACAATAAACCCTAAAAAAATAGAAAAACTGAAAAATCAAATTTTAAAGAAAAAACAAAAATCAAAGCTAAAAACTGTGCACAAAATAAAAGAAAAAAACAAACTTTTATTTATGTACAATGAGGGGGTTTCCATGGAATCTAGTTGATTTGATGTTTTAAAATTTGTCCATTTATGGAAAGGATATCATCTTCCCCTTCAAAGTTTTGTAACCGGTAAGTTCCTTGGCCAATTTTCTCTTTGATCATGCAAGGTCCAAGCCACAGTTGTTGTAATTTTGAATGTTTCCCTTTATCCTCACATGGTTTTTCACATTTGAGGACTAAATCCCCAACTTGGAAATATTTCTCACCAACATATTTCATATCAAACTAGAACTTAATGGTCTAGTGATGAGTTTCAAACTCATTTTTTTCCTTGGAATAATTTTCTTCTAGGTTCAACAAGGTATCAACACGTTGGATGACGGGACATTCTCTCCCACGAGACTATTGGGTGAGTTGTAGGGAAGGAAGGTAGATTCTATAAGGTAAAATAGCTTCTTTATCATAAACAAGAAAATATGAATAAGTCCCTAGAGAGGCATTAGGGGTGACATGATCAACCCAAATGGAATTAGGTAGAGCGTCATGTCGATTTCTCTAGTGATCGACTATCGTTCACTTAAGGATTTGAATCAGGTTCTTGTTTGTGGATTTGGATAAACTATTACCCTGAGGGAAATAGTTGGTTGTATATTTAAGATTAATATGCTTTTCCAAAGTGAAATCAGATAATTTCAATGATGAAAAATAAGTTTCATAATCGAAAACAAGAGATTTAGGCATGCCAAACCTAGTGACAATATGTTTTTCAAGAAAATTGATTACCATTTCATCATTCACCTTGGTTAACAATATTGCTTCAGTCCAGCATGTAAAATAGTTGGTAGCATTTAGGATATACGTGTGTTTCTTGGATGAATGAGGATTTATCTCACCGATTATTTCCAACCCCCATTGTTTGAAGGCTTCTTAAAAAATGATAGGTTGAAACATAACAATTTCCTTATACTCTCTCCCTGCATATTTTTGGCACGTGTCGCAACT
The DNA here is from genome assembly GCA_032191745.1 of Picea mariana. Lineage (NCBI taxonomy): Eukaryota > Viridiplantae > Streptophyta > Pinopsida > Pinales > Pinaceae > Picea > Picea mariana. Next base: position 17,053 of record JASDQU010683879.1, on the reverse strand, counting down.
TCATGAATATGCATGAGTGGCCTTGAGTAGTGTAGGTCGGTAGTATATAGATATCAATATCTTGTGAGTATTTTTATCTCCTAAAAAATGGCCTCTTGTTGGTCCATTATGCATGTCCTTAAGGAATCTGTTAGCATCTTGTTTTTCAAGGCATTGAAGTAATACTCCATCATAGTTCTTCTTAAACAAGACATCATGCACTAGTTGATATTGTAAATATTTCAATGTGAAAGCTCTTTTCTGTTTAGCATTGAGGTGCTCTGAAGTTGTACTGTGTTGAAGGTAATACTTGAGATAATTATTATATGAGCCTTCAATAGCTGGTTTGTAAGGAGCATGTTGTGTATACACAGTTGGATCATCTTTCCATCCATCCACTTCTTGATCTTCATCACTAGTATCTTGTGTTACCAATTCAAAAAGGCCTCGAACTTTAACGATGTTGGATGGTTTAAAATCCAGGTCAAATTCTTGTAGGGTCATCATCCAATAGCCTCATTTTTCTCCCATCTCTATTTGAATGAAAAGATATCTTACCTATGAATGAGGGATGATAACTTTCATTTGGTTCTTCAAAATGTAAGGTCTGGACTATTTGATTTCTTTGTGGACAACAAAGGATTTATTATCCATAGGTGGGTAGTTTTTTTAAAATCCTTGTAATATAGTGCTCGTTAATGAAACATGATATTCATTTTTGCTCATCCTTCTATGTGAGCACTACTGCCAAGTAATGATTAGACACAAATTTGTATAGAAATAAGTCCTTAGTGAAATCTGGGCTTCATAGGGGAAATGCAATAGCTATAGAAACTTTGATATTTTCAAAAGCCTCTTTCTCCATGGGCGTCCATTTGAACTGAACATCTTTATCAATCATCCATTGAAGCAGTTTATAGATTTTGGTGAAGTCCAAAACGAATATCCTTACAAAGTTGATCTTTCCGAAAAAGGATTGCATTTGCTTCTTACTATGTGGAGGAGATACTTGCACAATAAATTTTTTTCTATCCAACTCTACCAAAATCCCATCTTTGGATATCAAATGCCCTAATAATATTACTTCTGAAAGAACATAAATATTTTTCTTGAGATTTAGAGATCCCATACTTTATTCATTATTCAAATATTTGTTTCACATGTCTTGGGTGGTCTTATTTCTTCTTTAAATAAATCATGACATCATCGAGATAAACCACCATGCTTTGATTGATTAGTCCTTTGAAATAAATATTCATAGCCCTTTGAAATGTATCACTTACATTTACTAAACCAAAGGAAATCCTTCTATATGCATATGTTCCCAACTTAGTTCTAAATGTGGTTTTCAATTGGTCTGGTTTTGCTACAAGAACCTGGTTGTATCCTAAAAACCCATCCAATAGAGATAACATATATGATCCAGAGATGAGTTGCAATATCTACACCAAAGGGGGAACTGGGTATTTGTCACTACTACATATTTAAAAATTTATGACGACTACTTGCGACGGAAGTACCCTTTCGTCACAAAATTGAAGATAAAAGAGTTGAATTTTTAAATTTTTTTATAAATCCAACCTGCATTTGTTGCTCTTGCAAAGAAACCAATTGTATGTCTCAAGAGCGACGAATGTGAATATAATGTACTTCCATCTCTCTTGCAACGACCTTTGGTTATCATTGCAAGAGCTACGATCCAATGATGACCGTTACACTATTTGACAAAGTCAACATGGACTTGGTCAACGTTCATCGCTCTTGCGACAAAAACAATATCTGTAAAATTTTGCAAATTAGAGATGTTGCGACAATATTTCTATAACAACGACGGTTCAGAAAGGGTATTTTTGTGCAGAAGAATGTCGTTGAATATTAGAGGTGGGAAAAAATGTAAAGAGGGTGAAAAGGGTGATGGTAGATGTTATTTCCCTTGTAAAATATGTTTCACTACACGTCCCGTAAGAATTTTAATAGCAACATATAAAAATCATTGTAGGAAATATGGGCACATTGATGGGGGATCGAATGAATATCATCCCGTGGTAATTAGCTATATATTCATTATCTATTTTTATATTGTCGATTTTATATAAAATTATATATATGTATATATATTGTTTGAATATTTTTTATACACACTAATTTTTCATGATTGCTTGTAATTATAAAGTTAGAGTTTCCCTCTAACTTTCTACAGAATATTGCACCAAGTAATAGTAGAAATGATGTTGTACAAGATGAGGAACATGATCAAGAAAATGAGGATATCATGGAAGAAGATGATGGCACAAATCAAAATGATCCAATATTTGTTTTCTCATCCAGATGAGGATGGGGACAATGACGGTATTTATGATGAACCTCTATTAGAAAAGGAAAATAAACAACTTTATGAAGGCTCAAGAGAAAATATTCTCTCCACTACATTGTTGCTAGTGAACTTAAAGGTTATGAATAATTTTTCAAACACTTGTATGACAAAGATCCTAAGGTATGTAATAGGTTTCATCTCATATACATAAATGTTGAATTTTTTCTATTTTTTTTAGTGTTAACTAATGTGTAAAATAAGAATGCAATTTTTACAATTAATATTCTTTACATTAACTAGTTATTCTTTATGTTGTAGATTGTTAGGTGAATTTTTGTTACCATCATCAAATATTTTACCTCGCACATATCGAGATTTGCATGCCATTATGAAAGGCATTGGAATGGATTATCAAACTATAGATGGATGTCCTAATGATGATATTATATATTATGGAAAGCATGCTTCGAAAAAAAAAAGTTACATGATTGACATACCTTCATTAAGGTAACAATTTTGGTATACAAATTTATATATTGTCCTTATACATCTTTTAAGTTTTTTTTTTTTTTTCGTCTATTTTAGTAGAAACAAATAATGATTCATTTTTTTGTTACAGTATGTTCTATCACTATCTCTCCCAAATGACTTTGACAACAATGTCAAACAAGTTATATATGATCTTGGCAAATATATGAAGTAAGTAGTTGTGATTTATATGCAAAATTTTCTTTCAATTTGTTGTTGTTATAATTAATTAAGACATGTGTTTTACTTGTAATGTACTATATATTATGTTATGTTGAAACATGTTATTTTCTTGTGTCATGATCTCATGTAGATGGTTTTCATTGAAAGAAATCCATGAAGATGATATAAAGTATTGGAAGAGATAAATTCCTCAGCTAATGTGTGAAATGAAAAAGTATATACGTCCAACATTTTTCAATGCACAAGAACACTACCTCATACACCAATTTGAGGAGATTGAAATGTGTGGACCTATACACACAAGGTCAATCTGCATGGTGGAGAGGACTTGAAATCATTGAAGGCTTTGGTTAGACAAAGAGAACGTCCCGAGGGTTCTATGGTGGAGGGATATATGGTATATCAATGCATGGTGTATATTAGTCAGTATCTTCTTAAATTAGTAGTGCCAACTATGGATGCAGTGAATCGCATTTGGGATGTGAAATCCATCAAAAAAATTGAAGATCAGGAGCACCTTTTGGTGAAAGGTAGAATGAAAAAAATGAGAGGTAATATATTAATAATTGTGGAGATTTATATTAATACAAATAAATTTTCATTTTTTGTGTATATGATAATACTCA
>JASDQU010683879.1:2829-13373 GCA_032191745.1 Picea mariana | reverse complement strand
GTTATTTCATAAATTATTAATATTTACCATGGTTATAACTAATATTTAATATTGGTGAATTATGATTTTTTGATTCAGTTGCTCAAGATTGGGATGCACTGCATTTATAAATTGCAAACAATCTTGACTAGATGAATGTATAGATTGAAGGATATAAAAAACATCATGGCAGTAGGTTATCATGGAAACGACTGTCTAAATTGGTTAGAGAAGCTTGTCATAATGAAGATGCCAATGTTATGCAAAGGGAAATTGATTTAGCATATGGTTTGAAGATGGACAAGAAAACAAATTCACCCATTTTATTCAGTTATTTTATATTATATTAATGTGAATACATGTGTACTGTCTTTTCTAGATACTTTCCAAGTTATATAAATATGTTAATTTATTAATTGAAAATGCATCTTTTACATATCTAGCATATTTCAGTTGAAACACCACAAGGACAAGTGATGCAATTGTCGTAAATTGCGCATCAAACTATTGGATGAAACTAGGAAAACTTCTCATAGTGGGATAATTGCAGTGTTCTAGGTCACTAATGTTTCCGCTAGGAGTGACAGACATCCCCGAGAATATGAAAATAGATACTATGGGTATTTGAATGATATACTTGAGTATGACTTTAATTCCTTCAAATTAGTTACGTTTGACGTCAAATGGTATAGGTTACAAATGCATGAATGTGATGAGGAAAGAACTGTTATTCAACATGCCAACACATTTCTGATGATTAAAACAATGGTGTTTGAAAGAGGACATGATCGCTATGCTTTTCCAAGCGAATGTGAACAAGTATTTTTCTCAAATATTCCAGGTGAGAGGGATTGGTAATTTGTTGTTAGATATGATCCAAGAGGAAGGCCAGTTAAGTATACTCATGTACAGGAAGAAGATGATATTGAAGAAGAAGATGATTCACCAGATTAGACAAAGCCAAAAGATCATTCAGGGTCGATAAACAAATAAGACGAAGAAGATCATGATCTAGGCATAGGAGACAATGTAGTTATTGATGATGATGTCAATGAAAATATGCTCAAAAATGACATTGATGACGATGATGATATCATCAATCCTTTCAACACTGTTTCTGAACCAGATGATGACACATATGTTGAGTTCGATGAAGAAGAAGATACATAATAAGGATGATTATACAAATTTTTATTTGGATCAGGTATGTGACTATATATTTTAATTTGTATGAATTATTATATTAAAATAATCTACTTATGTCATGGATTAATTACATGTTTTTAATTTTTATGCAACATTTTTATATCCTATGTTACATGTTGTTTAATTATTATGTGAAACCTGAAAATAGTCACCAAAATACTAAAGCACGTGGTAAACTAAAAATATCATTTACAAACACATAATTTCAATATTTACCTTCATTAATTTTTGTTTTTGTAGTTTTTATGCATGAATCTTACTAGCTTGCTTTCAATTATTTTCTATTTTATAGATTGGGCATTGGAGAATTGAGAGTGATGTGAAGGGGAGGAGAGGGACCATATGATATTACACCTTCATGTGGTTTGCCTTGTTTAGTAGAGGATAAATTATTATTGAAACCAAGAGAAACTCATTCATTTTTATACCATCATGATCATATATGTCATTATTGTTGTCATAGTATTGCATCAAAGAAGTTTCGATGAACGTGTTTGTAATTTCTATATAATCTTCATTGAAATTGTTTGAAAAAATGGGACTTTGTCCCATGAGTTATGTTGAAAGAACAGTGTGTGTTTCAAAACTCAAATATGACTCATAGACCCAATCTATATTATATCCGATCTCAGCCTCATTTCATTTGAACTTTTTGTTGTGATGAAAAATCCCTCGTTTCATTCAATGTTTAATCAACACCATAAAAATATGCCCTGGAAGTACTAGATGCGGGAACCTATGTAATTTCAAACAAATTTTTAAAGGAACAATGAAAAGACATTGTACTAGGACTAGACATGGGCAACAATGACCTGTGAATGGGGCCAACGTTGAAATTTTTTCAAATTGTTTATGTATGCACTAAAATTTGACATGGATAGATTATTCGCATGCCTTAACAATATGGGAGGGTTTCGGGACTCAAATTTGACTCACACACCCACTTGTTTCCATCATAAATTCATCATGTAAACCATAAAACTTATTTTTCTTTCAAAGTACAAAAATTGGTTGAAACTGCGAGTTTTAAGTTTGCATCAACCTTTCTTCATTTTTCTTCCAGGTTCTACATTGTATATCAATGTATGTGTGTCATAGTTGTGATGAAAAATCCTTCTTTTTTCTTTCATTGTTTAATCAACACCATAAAAATATTCCTTTGCAGTAATAGATGCGGGAACGTGTGTATTATAGAACAAATTTTAAAAGGAACAATGAAATGACATTGTAATAGGACTAGACATGGGCAACAATGACCTGTGAATGGGGCCAATGTTGAAATGTTTTCAAACTATTTCTGTATGCACTAAAATTTGACATGGATAGACTATTCGCATGCCCTAAATATATGGGAGGATTTATGGACTCAAATTTGACTTACACACCCACTTTTTCCATCATGAATTCATCATGTAAGCCATAAAACCTATTTTTATTTCAAAGTACAAAAATTGGTTGACACTGCAAGTTTTAAGTTTTCATCATCCTTTCTTCATTTTTCTTTCAGGTTCTACATTGTATATAAAATGTATGTGTGTCATAGTTGTGATGAAAAATCCCTCTTTTTTCGTTCATTGTTTAATAAACACCATAAAAATATTCCCTTTCAGTACTAGATGCAGGAACGTGTGTACTTTCGAATGAATTTTAAAAGCAACAACGAAAATACATTGTACTAGGAATAGACATGGGCAACAATGACCTGTGAATGGGGCCAACATTGAAATATTTTCAAATTGTTTCTGTATGCAATGAAATTTGACATGGATAGACTATTCACATGCCTTAACAATATGGGAGGGTTTATCGACTCAAATTTGACTCACACACCCACTTTTGTTCACCATCAATTCATCATGTAAACCCTAACCACAAAATAAAATAACTCATATCTTCCCCAATGTTTAATATAATCTCTCAATGAAATAACTCTTATAACCCCTAACTCATAATTTTTACCCATTGTGTCCCCATAATAGAACTCCTACACCTTGTAAATGTTAGAACCATTAAACCCTATAAAACCTAATCTTCAATCACAAACATACACAACCCATAATCTCCTATCCAAATAACCCTTAACTCCCAACTTCTAATCCCTATAAATTCCAATGCAAAAATGAATATTAAGTATATTTACCTTAATCCATATAGCATGTAACCACTAATCCATGTTACTTATACTATCCATTAATCCCATGACCATTAACAATAAAAATATATATAATTTATATAAAACCTTTATTCCTACAATCTATGATCCTTAATATTGAGAAATTAAAACTCATAAAATCTAATACTAATCAGGCTATAATAACTAAAAATTATAATTACCACTATAAACTTTCACACATAACCCTTATAATTACCACTATAAACTAATATAAGCATAATAACCCTTATAACCCCAAACTCCTAGCACTTTTATATTCTAACGTTAATCCATATAACATTTTATCTTAGTAACCATTATAACCCCTAATACCTATAAAAATTATAACCCTGAACCCTATATAACATCTAATATAATTTATATCCCCTCCAACTTATAACCTTTATAAGTATAACAACTATCCCCATAACATCTACCTACTATAATCATCATCACCCCTAACCTCTAAATCCTCAACAAACATAACTAATAACCAATAATACTTAAATTTCCTAACCCCTAACCATTATAACACCTAATTGTTGCAAACCCTAATCCATATAACCCCTAACTACTAGCATATAACCCTTAATCTCGTATCTCCTAACTCGTAAAACATAACACTAACAAACTCTTACACCTAACCCCTGATGTCGATAGACCCTAACACTTATAACTCTTACCCATATAATTATTAAACCTTATAAACATTAAATCACATTATTAGTAATGCTTAGAACATGTATATTCATCAATCCCTACCCTCTATAACCATTATCCACTATGACCCCTAACCATAAAACCATAGAACTCATCTCTTCCCTGATGTTTAATATTATAATCTCTCACTTAAATAATTCTTATAACCCCTAAGTCATAATCCTCATCCATTGTGTCCCCATAATAGAACACCTACACCTTGTAAATTTTAGAACCCTTAAACCCTATAACACCTAATATTCAATCACAAACACACACAACCCATAATATCTAATCCCAATAACCCTTAACTCCCAACTTCTAATCTCTATAGATTCCAATGCAAAAATGAATAACTATACTTACCTTAATCCATATAACATGAAACCACTAATCCATCTTACTTATACTAGCCATTAATCACCATGACTACTAATCATCAAAATCTATATAATTTATATAAACCCTTTCATCCTACAATGTATCACCCTTATAACCACGTCTTATACCTTCTAACTTTAATCCATATAACCCCTTTATCTTCTTAACCATTATAACCCTTAATGCCTATAAGAACTATAACCCCAAACCCTATACAACATCAAGTATAACCAATATTCCCTCCACCTTATAACCTTTAGCAATATCATCCCTAACCCCATAACACCTACCTATTATAACCATCATCACCCCTAACCTTTAAACCCTAATAAACACACAGAACTAGTAATGCATACTTAAATTACCTAACCCCTAACCCTTGTAACACCTAACCATTGTAAAACCTAATCCATATAACTCTTAACTACTAGCATATAACTCATAATCTCATATTTCCTAACTCATAAAACCAACACTAATAACCTCTCACACCTAACTCTTAATGCCAATAGACCATAAATATTTTAACTGTTACCCATATAATTCCTAAACCTTATAATCATTAACTCATATTATCATTAATTATTATAACATATAGAAAATATATATAACCCCCACTCCTTATAACATTGTACCAGTAACCCATATCAACCCATAATATAACCCTAAATCTCTAAAAACCTAAACCCCTATGACCATGAATCCATAACACCAAAGACCTATAATTTATCACTTTAATCCTTAATTGATAACACCTATAATCCCTAACACGTATTACATGTGTAATTTTCACCCATTTGGATATGACCCTTAACCTCTATAACTCTTATTCCATAAAAATACAGCCCATAACCACTATAGTCCCTCAAAACTAACCCCTAATATATAATCCATTTAACTTTTATCACCGCCAACCATAATGACCCTTAATGTAAGAAAAGAAACATTATGACCCCTAGTCCTTATAATCCCTAACCCTTATCATGAATTAAACACTATAACCATTTTAATTTTCAACACTTGTAACCCTTTAACACTTATCACCCCTAAAATATATAAGTCATAGAACCAATAAATATTAACTATTATATCCCAACTTAAACCTTATAACTTAACCAATACATTTTTACTCTTATAACACATATTTGTTGAACTTTATAAGTTATCACCTCTAACCACTATCCTCTATATCTTAAACCTAATAACTTAACCACTATCCTCTATAACTTAACCCCTGTAACCCCTTACCTCCAACATGCATCAATGTTAATTCTTAACTCATATAACACACTACATTTTTACTCTTATAGCACATATTTGTTGAACTCTATACGTTATCACCTCTAACCCTATAACCATTATATCCATTATAGCCCTCAAACCCTATAACCATTATATCCCTCAAACCTTATTGCCCCTAACAATTATCCCTTCCAAACCATAAATACTAACTCTTATAGACCCTAATACTTTTAATTTATACAACTTAACACTTATAACCTTAATCGTCAACACATAACCCTTAACCCTTTTAACTAGTACCAATATAACCCCTTTCTCCTAGCCCCTTATAACCCCCAACCCTTATACCATTGAATCCATATAAATCCAAACCCTAAAACAATAACCCCTTCAATCTATAACTTCTAACCCTAACACCTCATCCATATAACCCCATTAAACCCATATCTCCTAATTATTAATAGTTATAACACGTATAAGTCTTAACACTTATATTATGTAAGTCCTTTAACTAATATCACCATAACCCATGCAACTCATAAAACTTTAACCTCTTTTGTTTAAAATCCTTAATAACCCATAACACCTCATCTTTATCATTAATTTAACTTGTAAATATTATAACCCCTTACTTCAAAATCCCTTTAACCTCTATATCCTAAAACCCCTAAAGCATATAACCTTTATGAGCATGTAACCTCTAATCACTTCAACCTATATTTTCTTCAACCTTAATAACTCATTGCCTCTTATCACTACCTTATGTGCCATGTAGATACTTTAAGATACTTTATGTGCCATATAGATATATCACACACTCAATCCCCAACAAATTTTAAAAGGAACACACTCATATAATGCCTAAACCACAACCTACATAGAATTTATATTAATTTTAATTTATATAATTTATATTAATTATATTTATATATTTATATTATATTTTGTTATAATTAATATAATATATATTATATTGTTTAATATGAAATAACAAAATATAACAAAACTTAGAACGAAACCAAACTTGCTAGCCTACAATGTGAGCGTCGACAGAGCCCGATACCCTATCTAGCCGACCATAGTGTGAGTGTAAAAGGATAGATCTGGATACCCTAGCTAGTCAGCCACAGTGCAAGCGTAAGAGGATACAACCAGATACCCTTACTATTCGACCACAGTGTGAGCGTAAGAGGATACCCTAGTGAAAAAGGATACACTAGAGGGTAGTGTGAGAAAAAGAGGTTACACTAGCTAGCCTATAGGCGAGAGACAAAGTTGAATACCCTAGCTAGCCTACAATGTGAGAAAAAGAGGACACAAGCAATGCCACCAAAATTGGTAACTTTTCCTTGGGAATATTTCTTTGCAAGTTGGTTTATATTCACATTAGCAAGTGGTGTACGCTTGGAAATACACATTCTCTTTTATGCAAATAAATTTAGATATTTTTGTTTAAATAATAGGACCTATAATGAAACATTGGATGTCACCTTCAACCCAATGCAAGTTGCATCCAATGCTTCAGATTGGGTTAAATTCCAATTTTCACCTCTAGAATTGCGTGAAAAATATTTTTAAGCCAATATGAGAGAAACTCGTCAAGTGTATTAAGGCTCCATCATAGCCCAGGAAGGAATGATAAACATTGGAATAGTGATAGCAAATAAAACTCATTCAAGCACTAATATGCATATTGTGTAATTCAGTAATAGAGGATAGCATAATTCCTTATAAAAGAATCTTGATATAAGGCATGGACCAACTTAATCAACAATAAAGCTCAGCCTGAACCTAGAATGGCAACGAAATACCTAAGGATCTAAGTTGACATATATAAATAAGGTTAAATGAAGAAAACAACACCTAAACCACGAGGCCATCCTATAACAAGGGTATTTTAATAAATATTTACTTATATAGATACACCCAATATTTGGTGCACTTTTAAATATTAGTCATATGTGACTTCTAAAAATTTGTGACATGTTCATATAAGAATAGAGGATTCTTGTCATCAAGTGGCATTGATCTTGGGGGATTTATCCTTCTTGGAGGTTTTTTTGATGGTCATTTCCTATTACCTCACTAGATGGGTTTAGTAGTATGTTTACCACCACTATCCTTGTAGTGTCAAAGTAGGTGTGTTTATACATTAACCCTTATAACAATTGCAATGAAGATTGTCTTTCAAAGATAGATGATTGACCACTAACAACTCTTTATACATGGATCTTATATATATTTAGATTTATAGAAACTCTTTTTGGATAATATCGAGTTAGAGATTTTCAAATGTTCATAGAAATAGGTGCTAGAATTTCAGCATGAACCTTTTATGCATAGAAAAAATCATGAATATGATCATTAATATGATCAAATTAGGGAAAGAAAGAAGATAGTAATAAGACAGATTATCAACAAGGTAGAAAGAAGTAGACTCTAGCTACTAGAATCAATTGAATAGAAAAAGAGATCTTTCAAAAACGTCCAAACCATGTAAATGAAAGTGCTTTACTGGATGTGAGGGGAATAGGATCAATATGAAATTCAAAGCACTCAAAATGAAATTTTAAAGGAATATCTAGATTTGGTATTATTACAAGAAACAAACATTTTTAAGACAAAACTTCAAAAAGTAGATCCTTCCTCCTTCCACTCCTCCTTCACCCATGGAATCTACCCCTTCTTTCTCTTTTTCATCCAAGATCCCCTAGGCTAGAATTCCTATCCTTATTCATAGGGAACTCCATCCTACTACCTTTCCATTTGATGGTTCTTTCTGGGTAGTCTTACCCATCTCTTTCTCCCCCATTATCACCTTGATATTCTTAGGGTAACACCTACTCTTTTTGTTTTCTTCCCCCCCTTCCATTTTTCTAGTCCCCTAATCATAGCCTATCATACCTATTGGCAAGTTTTCAGGCAGGTGAGATTGTCATTGATGGCAAGATTAGAGTATGCGGCATTGGATTCAGGAGAATTCCCAATGAACGTTAGATATGAGCCAGAGGTCTGGCCAACGTTGGATCCTAGAGAACCTACATGCTCTTTAATGAGCAAGGTGACATGCAAAACCCTGAAAAATCCAAACCAGGCACCTCAACGAAGAACTCCATTTCTGAGTTTCGGTTACCAGGAGATGGAGAAGTCAAGAGTCAAGACTCTTGTCATCAGGAGTCCTGAAGTGCCAAAATATGAAATCCCAAAAACCCGAAACAGACGCACCACTCAGAGTATTGAATATCGAGATTTTAGTTACCGGGAGATGGAGATGTCAGAAACTCTCGTCATCAAGAGTCCCGAAGTGCCGAAATGTGAAATCCCAAAAACCCGAAAAAGGTGCATCACTCGGAGAGTTGGATACAGGGATTTCGGTTACCGAGAGATGGAGATGTCAGAGACTCTCATCAACAAGAGTGTCGAAATCGCGAAATGTAAAATGGAAAAATGATCTGAGTCGTTGGTTCGAGGAGATCGTGGACCATTGGTCCGACTCCATTTCGAAGTATTGGATACCGGGAGATGGAAATGACAAAGACTCTCATCATAAAGAGTCCCAAATTCACAAAACCTAAAGTCACAAAATGATAAAAGACTACACACTGGAGTTTCAGGAACCAAGAGGTTGAGAGGTCAAGAGTCAAGACACTGCATCTCAAGAGTCCCAAAATTGCGAAACCCGAAGTCGCGAAATGCGATTCGCCGAAATTAGAAACGCTAGAGGACCGGACCGTTGACTTGACACCATTTCGGAGTTTCAGATACCGTAACTTGGAGGTATCAAGAACACTTCATCACAGGAACGTCGAAGTGTCAGAATGCGAAATCACGAAAAACACTTTATGGATAAGCGGTTGGTCTTGGCCATGGTCATATTGAGGAAGGAGCTAGTCCATGCTAAACCCCATTTTAGGGATTGAGAGTTGGAGGAGTCAAGGGACTGACTGGAGAATCCTCGAAGTGTGAAATTGCAAAATACAGTTTCAAGCTAACTGATGGTCACCGCCTGTGGTCACATCAACAAAATATGGGGGAAGGAGCTAGTGCAGACAAGCTCCTTTTCGGAGTTTCGGGGATCATGACTGGGAGTGTTGAGACACATGGTCACATGAATGTCGAATTGCCAAAATGATGAAATGTCTATGTAGTTGGTGGTCACCGTCAGTGGTCACATAAGAGGCAGGAGCTAGCATAGTTGGGCTCTATTTCAAGGTTCGCACTGTAAAAACAAGTAAACTATTGATGGTTTCTGCCAGAGGTGTGGAAAAGACTTCGGTGTAACTGCCAGAGGAGCGGAAGAGTCTGAAGGAACCTTCCAATGGAATGAGGACTAGCCATAGAGGCGATTGACAGCTAGAAGACCTTTGAAGTCTGTGACTACAACAAAGAGGTTAATCTCGACTATTCCAAAGAAGACAATGAGTCACATCTGCCAGAGAGGCTGAGGAATTTCAGCGTAACACCCAGTGATGCTAGATGCATGGGTTTAACAGCTAGAGAAGCTAAATATTTTCTATGATGAACAGGCAGAGCACTCGACATGAAGAGGATGCAGAAGCATTGGGCATAGACTGTAAAATGTGTACAGAGACTATAAGAAGGCATAAGAAAGAAGAGATGGGTGTTGTTGTTGCTGAGGCAGAGTAATGGATGGGTGAAGAATTAAGGGGAGTGCAGCAAGTGAAATGGACATAAGAAAAAAGGTGCATTGAATGGGAATGGCGTAGAAAGCATAAGAGGCAGAAGAACAACAAAGTGAAATGGATGCGTGCAGGAAGACAGTGAGAAATACAGAGCAGTGAAATATTGCAGAACACTGATGAGACAAGTAAGCTATTGTTGAACACTATATCACTGTAATAAGTTTTAGTAATTCATTTTCCAT